>SJYA01000735.1:2156165-2196123 GCA_006410615.1 Neotragus moschatus
AAGCAGAGGCATTACTTTGCTGACTAAGGTTCGTCTAGTGAAGGCTATGGATTTTCCAGTAGTCATGTATGGATGTGAGAGTTGGACTGTGAAGAGGCTGAGTGCTGAAGAATTGATGCTTTTGAACTGTGGTGTTGGAGAAGACTCTTGAGAGTCCCTTGGACTGCAAGGAGATCCAACCAGTCCATTCTGAAGGAGATTGGCCCTGGGATTTCTTTGGAAGGAATGATGCTAAACCTGAAGCTCCAGTACTTTGGCCACCTCATGCGAAGAGTTGACTCACTGGAAAAGACCCTGATGCTGAGAGGGATTGGGGGCAGGAGGAAAAAGGGATGACCGAGGATGAGATGGCTGGATGGCATCACTGACTCGATGGGCGTGAGTCTGAGTGAACTCCGGGAGTTGGTGATGGTCAGGGAGGCCTGGTGTGCTGCATTTCATGGTGTCACAAAGAGTAAGACACGACTGAGCAACTGAACTGAACTGAACTTTCAGATACATTTGTCCCCTTCATAAAATCATATGCAAAAGAGTTAACACTAGACTATAGATCTAGACTATATTCTCAAAACTAAATTTTGTTGTATCCTTTATCTAGGTTCCACATAATTTTGTTAGTTCTTTTGCATATGATTTTACTTGAAAAAGGGCTTCCCTGGTGACTCAGTAAAGAGTCTGCTTGCAATGCAGAAGACCCCGGATTTGATCCCTGGGTCGAGAAGATCCTCTGGAGAAGGACATGGCTACCCACTCCAGTATTCTTGCCTGGAGAATCCCATGGACAGAGGGCTACAGTCCATGGGGTCACATGGAGTCAGACACGACGGAGCAACTAACACTTTCACTTTCACTTTAAGAAAGGGTTTTGCCATTAACACAAAAAACAAACAATAACTATTAAATGTTTGAAAGCCTTCTGTCTAAATAAAATATTCCTTGAAAACATCTGGTTCCTTTTTCTCTCCAAGGAAAGTTTGTTCATTCAGTTACTCATTGTGACATGTTCTGTGTTTACTGAGTGCCACAGTATACCAAAAATACCAACATGTGTTGGGCACCTACTAGGAGCCACTACTATACTAGATGCTGTATCTACTTGACCTTGTTTAACCTTTGTAAATACCATATGAAGAAGGTATGATCTTCATTATTTACAGATGAGGAAAAACATTCAAAATGAGGAACTTGCCCAAGCTCCCATAAATGGTGAGAGCTAGAACTGTGATTTGAAAGTATTTCACCCTGATCTCAGAGCTCTTTTTCTTTTTCCAACATAATCATGCAACTTCCTAAAATAATGATGGCATTTGAGGTAACCATTGTATTGATGTCTGTGACCCATTGAAATATTGATGCAAAGGTTAGTGTTGGTGGGCATGGAAAAAGCAATGAAGGTAATATTGATATTGCGGAGGGTGATGTGTATGGCGTGAGTATGCCTCTGGCAGTGGAGCTGGAGCCGTTTTCTAAGATGACTTGTCCTTCTGTCAGTTGAGATGGAATGATGGGGCTGGCTCAGACACCTTCTGTCAAGAACACAAGCTCTAACTTTTGAGTCTGGAGAGTCAAGTATATATCTGAGGCAACTGAGGAAGAAAAGGATAGGAGACGCGGGGTGAGGGGACTTAGGTCGAAATTTAGTCGTTAGCAGAGAGTGCTTGGGCAGTGCAGACAGCATGCTTAGAAGCACTTTCTCCACCCTGGGCAGTTTGCTCTGACATCTATCATATATGTGCCAATAAACTCTGCCGCTGTGCTTAAGTATCGATGCGAGGAATGGTCATTATACCTTTCTCCAAAAAAGACATATAGATGATCAATAGGCAGATGAAAATATGCTCAGTATCACTAACCATTCAATTCAGTTCAGTTCCGTTCAGTCGCTCAGTTGTGTCCGACTCTTTGCGACCCCATGAATCGCAGCATGCCAGGCCTCCCTGTCCATCACCAACTCCCGGACTTCACTCAGACTCACTCTCATCGAGTCAGAGAAATCCAAATCAAAACTACAATGAGGTATCACTTCATACCAATCAGAGTGGCCATCATCAAAACATCTATAAACAAAAAATGCTAGAGAGGGTGTAGAGAAAGGAGAATCCTCCTACACTGTTGAAGGAATGTAAACTGGTATAGCCACTATAAAGAACATTATGGAGGATCCTGAAACAAAGCAACAAATAGAATTACCATATGATCCAGCAATTCCACTCCTGGGCACATATACAGAAGACTCTAATTTGAAAAGATATGTGCACCCAAATATTCATAGTAATATTTAGAGTAGCCAAGACATGTGTGCGCACACACACACACACACATACACACAATATGGAATAAAACTCTGCCATAAAAAAGAATGAAATAATGGCATTTGCAGCAACATAGACGGGCCTTGAGATGATCATACTAAGGGTAGTAAGTCATAGAAAGACAAATATTATATGATATCACTTATATGTGGAATCTTAAAAAAGATACACATGAACTTACTTACAAAAAAAAAATCATAGATATAGAAAACAGACTTATTGTTACCAAAGAGGAAAGGGGTGGGGGATAAATTAGGAGTTCGAAATTAGCAGATACACACTACTATATATAAAAGAAGCAAGAACCCACTGTACAGCACAGGAAACTATATTCAATGCCTCATAATAACCTATAATGGAAAAGATCTGAAAAAAGAATATATATATATATATATCTGAATTACTTTGCCATATTCCAGAAACTAACATATTATGTCAACTATACTTTAACTTTTAGAAAGGTTATTCTGATCACTGATTACGTTGGTCTAAAATCTTGAAATTAGACATGCTTAGCATGATAGACATAAAAGCTCTTATCACTTGAATGGGGTGTTTTGTTGTAAATAATTACGGGTGTACAGCTTGTACCAGGAACTGATCATTTTAAAATAAAGTATCCACTTAAATTCTAGAGTCACAGAACGGAGCAAATAAATTCCAGTTTGTAGTAGTTTTGCCAACGCAGAGCTCCCCAGGACCCCCCGACCCCCAGGATCCCAACATTCTGGCTAAAGCAATAAAACAATAAGTCTTTATTACAGTATGACCCAGAGATGTTTATGGAACATATTTTCTGATGAAACAACAATATGAAATAGAAAGCATCATGTCATAGAGTTCATGAAATAAAAGTTCTTATTTTAATGATGTCTATCATCATTTCAGACCTGCATAAAGTTGAAATAAACACTCTGAACACTGGTATATAAGAATTAATTTCTCAAAAATGAGGAAGTAGAGATGACCAGATGATTTAGTTGTGTCCCAACCAAGATGTCCTAATTTCAAAACTATTTGTGTGTTCAAACAATGGAATACTCATTCTATTTAAGAAGAGCGGTTCTTTTCTAAAAGAAAAGTAAAAATACAGCATATACACCCAAATTGTAGACTGAAAATAGAAGATTATTAGCATTATAATTTATGCAAATGGTGCTCTATTCATGTGAAAGTAATTGGTATCTTTCAGTCATATGTTAATTATTACATAAATAGGTTATAAATAATCATGTGAGATTTCATTTTTAAAGCTGAAAACCTACTTGTTTAAAGGGTCTACTGTTTTATTATATAAAATGTGAAAAGAATGACTCATATATGTTCTACTGCTTTAAACAAAATTTTTTCCCAGGTTTCAGAACCAAAAAAATTAATAAAATCTCTGTTTGGTAATCTGAAAATTATGTTTAAGGTTTGGTAGGCATAAGGATATACTTAGGATCTAGAGTGATAATTCCCAGTCTTATTGTAATTTATTGAATATGCCTGTCTTGGTGGCAGTCCTTGGGAATGTGGGGATTTAGAATAGGCCTCCTTACTGTGATATTTTGACACGTGGGTTATTGTTAGCTGAAGGTAAGTGAAAACCTTGTGGACTCTAGAGAAAACAACTGCCTCTCCCTTAGCTACCTAAAATAATTTAAACTGGAGATTTTTTCCCACAAAAAGGGTTATTGTTGTTCAGTCATTAAGTCGTGCGCAACCCCATGGATGCCAGGCCCCCCTGTCCTCCACTCTCTCCTAGAGTTTGCTCAAACTCATGTCCATTGAGTCAGTGATGCTATCTAACCGCTTCATCCTCTGCTGCTCTCTTCTTTTGCCTTCAATCTTTCCCAGAGTCAGGGAAACTGGAGACTTTTCCTACAAAAAGAGTTACTACTAGAGATTAGTTTTATCAAAGTGGTCCCATGTCTGTGGCTGGGCAAACATCTAATTACCAGAAATCTGCTCTTTCTCTTATCATCCTGTTTTTGACTCTCTCTGGCCCTGGAAGACCCAGGGCTCCATCCTACTCCTTAGCTCGGGATGGCATATAGACTTCACTTTATATTTCTTGAACCTTTTGTTAAAATTTGATTTTCTCCTGTTAATCTGTCTTATGTCACTTTAATTATTAGGCCCGTCAGAAAAACCTAGAATGGTAGAAGAAGGTTTTCTCCTTCCCCAGCAGGAGGAAGAATGGGTATAAAGTTCTCAAACTGAGTGTATCAGAATCACCTGGAAGGCCTGTTAAACAGGGTGCTGGTAGCCACCCCAGAGCGCCTGGTTCAGGAAGGGCTGAGCTGGGCCCCAAGGATTTGCATTTCTAATGAGTTCCAGGTGATGTCGATGCAGGTGACTATTCCAGCATCACACTTTGAGAGTCCACACTTATAAAGGATAGGTGTGGACTTGGACACGGAGGACTGCAGGCGTGAGTGGAGTGGACAGTCTCCGGGGCCCCTTCTCCTGATGGTGAGTGGGGGAAGCTAGTGTGGACGGTATGTTTTGCATCAGAGGCCTTGTCTTTGCATCTGCCAGGTGCTCTGGGGTCTTGCCAACCAGGGACTCCTTTTATGCTTATTTATTTGCTTGCCTGCTCCAGTCTGAGCTGGAGAGGCCCATGTTTATGAATTCCCAGAGCCTTTGGTCCTTAATTCAGGATGAAGACAAGACAGGCAAGTTTCTCTGTGGTCTCCCTTTGTGGACAGAATTTTTTTCAAGTCCCCTCTCTCCACTGAAGTTGTACATCTTCAAGGACTCTAGCTTCAGCTGGCTTGCATGTGTTTGTTAATTTTTGCTTTGTTACTTTCTTAGGATTTAATTCGTGGTTAATTTCTCAACATGGATGCTTAGATCAGTTTTTTTCTGCTCCCCTCTGCTCTTTTCCCCTAATATAGGCATTTAAGTTCCAGCTTTTTATCTGGAGTTAGTTCAAGCCTTGGCCTTCCTTTCCCAAATGACTATTAAAATCCAAACTCCTTGGTTGGGAAAAACAGCCTACATCCCAGGGCAACTAAAACCACTGGGCTTGCTTGCCACCCTTGCCTTCAGCTTCTTCTGTGTTGTTTTCAGTCCCCCAGAGTTGCATTGACAAGTCGATCTGTTATAGTCTGAGTCATTTCTGGGTGTCTTATATAAGAAGCTTTTCAGGACCCCTGTTCTGTCATAGTGTGGGAAATAATTGTCTATAGATAATAATACCTACAGACTATGAGGATAAAATGAGATAATAAAGCCCTTCACGCTTGCCAGAGAAGTTTTTGGTAAATATTAGCTGCTTTTATTATCATTAGTGTACCTACCTAGATTTCAGTGGGTAACTATTGACAGAGCTAAAAAAAAAAAAAAAAAATCCTAATATAGAAGGCAAATCTTTCCAGGAATGGTGATGGAGAGAGGAGGGATCATGGTACCATCAAATTTTAAAAAGATTGTGTGTGTATGTGGTGTATGTGTGTGCGTGTGTATAAACTTCTAAATAGGCCCAGAAACCTGATCCAATAAAAAGAAATCTTTTCTTGAGAATTCCTTTATTGAAATACAGTTGATGTACACTTGTAACATATACAATGTATGTCTTCCATCATGTCTAACTCTTTGCGACCCCTTGAACTAGAGCCCAACAAGCTCTTCTGTCCATGGAATTTGCCAACAGTGGTTCACAGTTTAAAAGGTTACACTCCATTTATAGTTAATATAAAATGTTTGCTATGTTCCCTGTGTTGTACTAGATATCCTTCTAGCCTATTTTATACCTAATAGTTTGTACTTCTTATTCCCCATCCCCCATCTTGTCCCTCCCTGCCACTCTCCCCCTACTGGTAACCACTAGCTTGTTGTCTATTTATCTGTGAATCTGCCTCTTGTTTTGTTATATTCATTGGTTTGTTATATCTGTTAGATTCCACATATAGATGATGTCATACAGTATTTGTGTTTCTCTGTCTGACTTACTTCACTTAGCATAATATCCTATGAGTCTTACACAGAGGGAGAAATTTGGAATTCAGCTCAGGGTCCTGTCCATAGCTACTAGGACTCAGTAGGCACGGGTCACGGAGCACCATTTGTAGACTGAGATGTCACAGTGGCTGTGACCAGACAGAAGACACACTCCCCTGAGGATCGCACTTCGTCAAAGATAAAAAGGAATCAAGGAAATTTTTTTAAAAGCTGGGCTATTTTAAGGCAGTAATTAGGCGTGTCCTTGCTGCTTTGCAGGTGCATACCCTTTGTTAAATTAACCGCTGAGAAGGAATGATTAGTGTAGCTTTCTGTGTTTTCTCCTGACCTTGCTCCAAAAGCTCTGGGAGTCCCCTGATGAATCGGGTGGGTAAAACCAAGTTGTATTCAGTCCCTCAAAACTATCTGAGGCAGGAGAGCTGAGTACTAGATTCCTAACAGCTGTGCTATTTGGCATCTCTCCAGCGTTTTCTTCCTGAATGCTCTTTCCACTCTGTCTTTGCTGTGCTTTTATCTCTTCTCTTGTCTCCTCTCCTCTGCCCATCTCCTCTCTATCTGCAGTAGGACATGTCAGCTGCCCCCCACCCCCCGACCACATCATATATCAAGTTCCAGCTGGGTTTGAAGATAGAGGCCATGGGTCCTTGGGAGGACTGGGGACACTAGGCAGTCCATCACCTCCAGAACTAAAGTACTAGGCAAATGATCAAGAGGCAGTGTGGGCGGACCTGGGAACAGATGGGGCCTGTTCACTGTAATCAAGCGAAGGTCAGTTATCAGGATGAGAAGCCAACAAGGTCAGAGCAGCAACAAGGAAGCTGGTCATTTGAGCCAGGGCATAGTCTCCTTGGGTTTACCCTCCAGGTACAAGACTGGCCCATAGCGAACAGCAGTGATGACTGGGGAAGGGGATGCAGTGCTCGGGCTGAGTGGCCACTCCCAGGGGCCTCTGGCCGGGGCCTGGGTTAAGCAAGAACAGAGGCCTCCTGTCACCCCAACCCCACTCCACCCCATCAGCTCCTCTAAACCCCACTGGGAGGAAGGCCAGGAGTGGTGGGTGTGGAGAAGCTCATCATAGCTGGCATAATGGTTCCACTCACTTGGGCTTTGGATTACCTCTGGGAATGTGTGTCTTTATTTCTGAAGAACTTCAGCATAAAGCCTTCTAGAAAGATAACTTCTCCCTGAAGTCAGAAGACCTCGATCTCACCAGGCCATTTCTGATAAGAGGAGAACCACGTGGACATTGGTCAAAAAGCCAGCAGAGCGGGAACAGTAGAAGGTGGTGAGGTGAGTGCCTTAGGATGCTAGTGGGTGAAGCTGCCCAGGGTGAGCACTTTTCTCTGGACTGAGGGGGGCCAGGGGTTGAGGTAGTTTAGACTCAGGCTTGGGGCTCCCTGTGAAAATGAGGCCAAGCCAGGAGTCATCCCACCAAGAAGCATGGTCACCTATGACTTATTCTTGCAAACAGGGAAGGTTTTATTGTGATCTTGTTGTTAGATAGCCTCATAATGCACCTGTCCAAGCATCGCTTCTTGACTACTTCTCTGGCTTTCTCATGAGTTAATGGGAGTATAAGAAAGGAAATGGGGCAGGTGCTTGGGTCCCAAGTAATTCTACTTCAGCCCTTGGAACTCACGCTGGTGGCACATGGACCACGTGAATGGGAAGGAGAGAGAAGAAAGCATGCGGACACATCCACCCAGAATCCTGATCAACACTGAAGGGGAAACAGGCTTTTAAATGGTGAGGAAGGTACTCAGGATCTAAGGATGGTGTTCATCCTCCAAGTAATAAGGTTGTAAATTAGTTATACTGTTAAGCTATTCGAAGAGCAATTAAAATTAAAGCATTTTACAAAATGGGCACCACACACCCACTGGTGGGTGTATTTGCTCACAATAACTACCACTTTTTGAGAATGGTGACTGTGAACTCAGACCTTGCTGCCAATCATCTCATTCAGTTTTCACAACTTCTCTGTGAAGAAGGCCTTGAATTTTTTCCAGTTTTATAGATGAGGAAACTGAGGCCCCCAAAGTTTAAATAACTTATCCACAGTCTACACAGCTGGTAGTCAGCTGGAATTCTCACCCAGTTCTGACCTCCAAGCTTTGAACCACAGTAGACCTGACAGATAGGGATTAATTAGCTGCATTTCACAGGGAAGATTTTACAGGTTAAACTATATGAAATTGGATTTTTTTCATTTTAACTTGTATATGACAATGCTGTATGCTGCAACCTGAAAGAGACTAAGTGAATTCATGAAAGTTATCCAGAGAAGTAAGTGTCCTCCTAAGACATTCTTTCTTCTATTGCCCTCAATCATCTTGGAGTAAATATCTAGTTTATTCCCAAATGATTGAAGGTTGTCACCCTTTGAGGTCTCGACACTTTGTGGGAACAGGTGTTGTGACAAAGATACAGGATTTGTAAAAGAATCCCTCAGTAGAAGTCTTTAGGTGAGGCTCTGAGAGCATAGAGAGCAAAGTCCTAGAGAGGGCAGGGATGGCTCACAGCCTGCATTCCAGATGCAGGGAGAAGTCCTGCACTCTGGGACGTGAGGAAGAAGAGTGCCTTCAGGAACTTGAAGTGGTTGGGCTTGGTTAGAACACTGGCCTTAGACTGGAGAATGAGGGATTATTGCAGGACTGCTGCTAAGTCACATCAGTCGTGTCCAATTCTGTGCGACCCCATAGACGGCAGCCCACCAGGCTCCCATCCCTGGGAGGTACCTCACAAAGTACCTGAAAATATTACTGAGGTTTACACAAAGTGAAGTGAAGTGAAAGGCATTCAGTTGTGTCCAACTCTTTGCAACCCATGGACTATAGAGTCCATGGAATTCTCTAAGCCAAAATACTGGAGGAGGGTACCCTTTCCTTTCTCGGGGATCTTCCCAATGCAGAGATTGAACCAGGTCTCCCTCATTGCAGACAGATTCTTTACCAGCTGAGCCACAAGGGAAGCCCAAGGTTTATACAAAGCAGCCTTTAATTATTTTAAGCACTAAAATGACTCAGTCAAGTTTGTGCTTAGAATACCCTCCCTGTATGTGTTTGTGGGCTGGGTTACAGGACATACCTGGGGGACTACTTATAAGAAATCCAGACAAGACATAATGTGTGCCTCACCTAAGTCTCAGAGGGGACCAAAGGTCAGAATGATTTGGGACTACTTAGAAGATAGAGTTGACAGACCTTTGTGAGTGATTTAGAAGCTTAAGGGGCATTCTACAAATGATAAATATGTTTGAAATCTACAAATAAATTCTCAGCCTTAAACAAATCTTAAAGAGACTGTCTCTCAAACTTCCAGAAGGGGAAGGGTGAATTCTCTTTCAAAAAAAAAAAAAAAAAAANTGACAGACCTTTGTGAGTGATTTAGAAGCTTAAGGGGCATTCTACAAATGATAAATATGTTTGAAATCTACAAATAAATTCTCAGCCTTAAACAAATCTTAAAGAGACTGTCTCTCAAACTTCCAGAAGGGGAAGGGTGAATTCTCTTTCAAAAAAAAAAAAAAAAAAAAGATCCCAGGCCACAAAGAGCTATACCCTCTCTTTAAGAAAGGCAGTAATACAGGAGGAATGTCCTAGTCCGGATACTAGTCACCATGGGATGTCTCCCCACTCGTGATGGGGGTAACATTCTGCAGTATGTACTTACCTGACATACTGGCCAAGACTCATTTGGACGTGCCTTTGTGTTGGCAGATACTCTGATCATCACCCTAACTGTTTCACTGAGGAGATAGCCAAACCAACCTACTTTCTTGGTGAGAGAAGTGTTACACAAGGATATTACGTTCTGAATCCTCAGTTACTCAACAGAAAACATTTTCAAATATCCCAACATTCTTGGGAGGAAAAGAAGGTTAGTTGCTAGAATCTGAGGACAGGACTTGCTGGCTGGTATTAAATGCCCAGGAAAAACTGTTCAGAAAGATCTCTTGGGTAAGGGTTTAGGGCTAATCTGGTCATTGGAAGAGAAGGGAGCTCTAAGCTCTGCTGGAAGCCGCTTGGATCTCACACAGAGAATCTCAGTACTCTAACCCCCTGTGTGTGTTTGTCCTTAATCTGTGCATATAGTTCCTATTCTTCAAACTTTGTGATAGTGTCTGCACTATTCCAGCTTCCTCACAGGAAGTGCAGAAGGGCTTTACAGGGCTTTAATTCTCCCTCTGACCTCAAATTCAGTGAAAATTTAAAAAGTAATTTTGTATGTACCCATAAGAAATTTCTCAGACTTTCCGTTTGATTGAAGTCAAGTCAAAACTCAACCTCTTAAAAGAAACTTAGTCCACTTGAGAAAAATAATGCCACTCAACCTCTTCGTGCTGTAAAACAAGTAAAAAGCTGTGTTATCATTAAGCAAGTCCTTTGGCCATTTAGCAAAGCAAATTTCTGAAGACTAGCCCACAAAAGAAGTTAAGCCCATTTAAAGCTTGCCCCTGGAAACTTTTATCTCTCTACTCCATACCGTCTATAAGAATTTTTAGAAGGCTTGAAAATATGAAGACTTCTTAAAACTCCCCTAAGCAGCCCAGTGAAAAGGTTTCTAAGGTAGATGTGTTAATCAATAGCTTTCAAAGGAGCAAGGCTCCCTGTGTTATCAGGAAAGACATCTGTCAGAGATGGAGAACTGCTTGGTGGGTGCAGAAAACACACTGCCCAATTAAGTCATTCTGGATATCTATGTGTTGGCAGTGCCTCATGGTCCATGTCCCCTACAATTTAGGTGTCTAGAAAATGACAGATCAACTGACATGAATCCTCACATTTTACTCTCTTTCTCTTGCCCTGTTCTCTATTGCTTGGTCCCTGTGTTTCTGGGACTGTGGATGTGTTTATCACACACACAGTTTCTCCTCTGATGAAGCCAATAATGCCGTGGTCAAAGGCTGGTCATTAAGGGGCTGGCCGTACTTGCTGCTGCCCATGGTGAAACCTGGAGCTGGGGCAGAGTGGAAGCAGAAGACTGCCTCAAACTGAGTATAGCTCAGGACTGCCCTTGTCTTCATGTATTTTGTGAATATAATTGAGGCCACATAGTCTCCAGGAGCGCAATTCCCCCATCAAATAAAAGATGACTAAGCTAAAATGTGATGGAGTGTGGTCATAACCCTCTGGAGTGCCCTGTTCTCTAAGTCTGAATTTTATAGCATGACTGGTGTCTTAGGAAGACTATTTTCTGATGCAAATGTAGGGCATCTATGTGGCTCAAGAGGGGCACCCCTTCTCTTCAACCTTTGCTGTTTCAGGAGGTTCCATTATGTTCCTGAGACAGAGACAGTCTGCAGTCATTAGGACTATATTTTTCTCTTGAAATAATGAATTAACTATAGATGAAAAAACATATTTCAAAGACACTGTAGGCTAAGATAGGTTTTGTTTATTGGTCTGGGAACATAATCCCCAAACAATACTATTTCAGTGAGGAGTTACTTTCCAGGGTTACAAAACAACTGACATGTAAATACAATTGAGAACACAGGTCATTTGAAAGTTAAAGATTCCCTTATTGACACTGAGTAAAATGTGTAATAAGATAGTAAACATCCTGTGACAGTGTCTGTTGTGTTCCAAATTCCATAGTAATCCAGTTTTTAGGTAAACACTGGGTCTCTCAAAGATTCCCTTTCTGAGTCTTCTTGCAGCTAACTGTGGCTGGAACAAGACTAATAAAATGATGGCATTATATAATTTCAGCTATACAACATGTGATTCAATAATTTTACAGATGATACTCCATTTCAAGTTACTACAAAATAATAGCTATATTTTCTCTTACTGTACAGTATATGCTTGTTGCTTATTGATTTAATACATACAAATTTATGTCTCTTAATCCCATACCCATCTTATTTTGTCCCTCCAACCTTTCTTTTCCCCACTGCTGACTACTTGTTTGTTCTATCTGTGAGTCTATGTCTCTTTTGTTGTATTTATTCATTTGTATTACTTTTTATGTTCTGCATATAAGTGATACCACACAGTATTTGTCTTTCTCTGACTTACTTTACTAATCATAATGCTCTCCAGGTCCATCCACTTTGTTGCAAATAGGACAATCTCGTATTTTGTATATTTTTTGTGTGTGTTTATATATATATATATCTCATCTTTATCCAATCACCTGTTGAAGGACACTAAAGTTGGTCTCCTATCTTGGTTATTGTATACATGCTTGGGTGCATGGACTTTCAGTTAGTTTTTTCATTCTCTTTGGATATTTCTATTCCTGGGTCAGGAAGATCCTCTGGAGAAAGGCTACCCTTTCCAGTATTCTTGGGTTTCCTTTGTGAGGAAAGAATCTGCCTGCGATGTGGGATACCTAGGTTTGATTCCTGAGCTGTGAAGATCCCCTGGAGAAGGAAAAGGCTACTCACTTCAGTATTTTGGCCTGGAGAATTCCATGGGGTCGCAAAGAGTTGGACACGACTGGGCAACTTTCACTTTTACTTTAGATGGATACCCAGTAGTAGAATTCCTAGATTATGCTGCTGCTAAGTTGTTTCAGTCATGTCCAACTCTGTGCGACCCCATGGACTGCAGCCTACCAGGCTTCTCTGTCCATGGGATTCTCCAGGCAAGAGTATTGGAGTGGGGTGCCATTGCCTTCTCTGTTCTAGATTATATGTAGTTCTATTTTTAATTTTTTGAGAAACCTCCATATTATTTTCCATAGTGGCTGCACCAATTTACATTTACACCAATAGTGGGAATATAAATTGTAATTCCCTTTTCTCTGCATCCTCTCCAGCTTTTGTTATTTGTGTTCATTTTGATGATAATCATTCTAACTAGTGTGAGGTGATATCTCACTGAGGTTTTGATTTGTATTTCTTTGATTGGTGGTGTTGAGCATCTTTTTACATAACTGTTGGCCATCTGTATGTATGGAAAAGTGCCTATTCAGGTCTTCTGCTCGTTTTGAAAATGGATTTTTTGAGATTAAGTTGTAAAAGTTGTATAGGTATTTTGGATATTAACTTCTTACTATAAAATTGCAAATATTTTCTCACAGTAAGTTTTTTCTTTTCCTTTTTTGGGAGAAGATAATGGCACCCCACTCCAGTACTCTTGCCTGGAAAATCCCATGGATGGAGGAGCCTTGTAGGCTGCAGTCCATGGGGTCGCTGAGAGTTGGACACGACTGAGCGACTTCACTTTGACTTTTCACTTTCGTGCATTGGAGAAGGAAATGGCAACCCACTCCAGTGTTCTTGCCTGGAGAATCCCAGGGACGGGGGAGCCTGGTGGGCTGCCGTCTATGGGGTCGCACAGAGTCCGACACGACTGAAGCGACTTAGCAGCAGCAGAGCAGCAGTTTCCTTCGTTATGCAAAGCTTCTAAGCCCCATTTTCTTATATTTGCTTCTGTTTCTTTTGCCTGAGGAGACATACAAAAAATTTTACTGCAATTTATGTCAAAGAGTGTTCTATGTTCTCTTCTAAGGATTTTATGGTTTCAGGTCTTACATTTAGGTCTTTTAATCCTTTTTTGAATTTGAGATTGTTTTTTTGGTTTGTTTGTATCATATGAGGCAATGTACTAATCTCACTCTCTGACATGCAGCTGTCCAGTTTTCCCAGCACCACTTATTGAAGAAATTATCTTTTCTCTATTGTATATTTTTGCTTCCTTTGTTAAAGATTGACCATAAGTGCATGGCTTTATTTCTGGGCTCTCAATTCTGTTCCACTGATCTACATGTCTGCTTTTGTGCCAGTGCCATGCTGTTTGGATCACTGTACTTTTATAGTTTAATTTGATGTCAGAGAACATCATACGAACAGGTTTGTTCTTTTTTCTCAAGATTGTTTTAGCAATTTGGGATTTTTAGTGTGTTTCCGTATGAATTTTAACATTGTTCCAGTTCTGTGAAAAATGTCAAGGGTATTTTGATAGGGATTGCATTAAACATGTAGATTGCCTTGGATAATGTAACCATTTTAGCAATAGTCTTCAATCCAAGGGTGCAGTATATCCTCTCATTTCTTTGGGTCATTTTTACATTCCTTCTTCAATGCTTTATAGTTTTGAGAGTATAGGGCAATCACCTCCATTGATTTAATTTACTCTTAGGTATTCTTTTTCTATGCAATTTTAAGTGGTGATTGTTTTCATTTTTTCTGATAATTCATTATTAGCGCATAGGAAAGCAATGGATTTTTGTATATTACTCTTGTATCCAACATCATTACTGAATCATTTGTTCTAATATTTTGTAGGTGGAGACGTCAGAGTTTTCTGTGTGTAGTATCATGTTAGCTGCAAACAGTTTTACTTTTTCCCTTCCAATTGTGAACGCCTTTTATTTTTATTTTCTGATTGCTGTGGCTAGGAATTTTAATGCTGTATTAAACAGAAGTAATGAGAATGGATATCCTTGTCTTATTCTGGAATTTAGAAGAAAGGACTTCAGCTTTTTACCACTGAGTGTGATGCTAGTTGTGGATCTGTCATAAATGGTCTTTATTGCATTGAAATATTCCCTCAATACCAACTTTGAGAGTTTTTATCATGAATGAATGTTGAATTTTGTGAAATGCTTTTTCTGTGTCTGTTGAGATGATCACATGATTTTTATCCTTGGTTTTGTTAATGTGTTGTATCGAACTGATGGATTTGTGTATACTGAACCTTCCTTGCATCCATGTAATAAATCCCACTTGACCATGGTGTATGATCTTTTTCTCTGTATTAGTGAAGTTAGTTTGCTAATGCTTTTGCATCTATATTCATTGAAGATACTGGCCTATAATTTTCTTCTTTAGTGGTGTCTTTGTCTACTTTGGTACCAGAGTAATGGTGGCCTTGTAAAGTGAATTTGGGAGTATTTCCTATTCCACTTTTTTGGAATGGTTTGTGAATGTTAGGTATTAACTCTTTTTATGTTTGGTAGAATTCTCCTGTGAAGCTGTCTGGTCATGGACTTCTCCTGGGAGTTTTTTATTATAAATTCGGTTTCACTTCTAATTATTGGTCTGTTCAAACTCTCTTTCTTTCTGATTCAGTCTTGGCAGGTTGTAGGTTTTTACTAATAGAAGCTTGTCCATTTCTTCTGGGTTGTCCACGTTGTTGGCATATAACTATTAGGCCATGGTCTTAAGGCTTCTTGTCTCTGTAGTATGGGTTGTTATTTCTCCTCATTAATTTATTTGATTGCTCTCTCATGCCTTTTTGATGAGCCTGCCTAAAAGCTTGTCCTTTCCTTTTTCAGTCTTTAAAAGCAAAACAGAAACAACTCAGCTCAAGGTTTCATTGATACTTACTTTTTTGTTGTTTGTTTTATTTACTCTCTGATCATCTCTGTACTTCAGCTGACTTTGAGCTTTATTCTTCTAATTCCTTTAGATAATAGTTTAAGTTGTTTGAGACTTGTTTTTCCTGAGGTAGACTTGTATTGCTATAAACTACCTTCTTTGAACTGGTTTTGGTGCATCCTGTAGTTTTCAGAAAGTTGTGTTTCTACTTTCATTTGTCTTGAGATATTTTTTGATTTCCTCTTTGATGTCTTCATTGACCCATTGGGATTTTTTTTTTAGTGATGTTAAGTGTGCATATGTGTTTTTACCATTTTTCTTTCTATAGTTGCTAGTTTCATGTATTATAGTCAGAAAAAATACATTTCCATCCTCTTAAATTTGTTTGAGCTGGCTCTGTTCCCTTTCAGTGTATACACTCCCCTCTTCTAGCACTGGCACCCTTGTTCCGGAGGGAGGAAGTGCTAGAGCAAAAGGGCCTGGTGAGTGCATTTGCCATGGGTCAGGATGTGAGCCCTGGACTACTTCTGAGGAGCTGCCTGTATTAGCATCCATAATGACTGCCCCACTCTGTCCAGACAGTGCCTCAGGTCTGAGCCTCCTTTTTCTCTCACATCTGAGCTCTCCCCTTGGCCTCCACTGCCCTCACCCTGGTGTGGAGCTGTGCTGCCAGGGCCTGTGCCATCTTGGCATGGTTGGGGTATGGGCAATGGTGGTCTAGCCTCAGACAGAGATTGGAGCTGCTGCTTGTGCACTGCCTGTGTAAGTGCCAGCAGGGACTGCCTCTGCCTGACTCTAGCTGCTTCCATTTTGAGCTGCCTCTGTGTGCCACAGCAGAGCTCTATCCTCAGCCCTGGAAACTCATGTACTGTGTCCTCAGGCAGGCAGAGTTGGCACCTTCGCTCTACTTGGGCTGAAGCACACGTCAGGGTGGCTGTGCAGTTTTCAGCACACCCTCTTTTTAGGGAGCAGGTAAGCATCTGCACACCGCTCATGAGTGCAGTCCAGGCTTCACACAGTCCTCCTGTTCATCTCACTGCCCTCCAACTGGCCAAGGGGGCTCATCTTCCCTGTGTTGGGCCCCAAGGCTAGGATACCCAATATGTAGCTCAAACTAGCTCCTGCCCCTGGGAGGATCTCCTCGTCCTTCCGAGTCCCTTCAAGGGGCACAGNTCCCTTTTCTCTGCATCCTCTCCAGCTTTTGTTATTTGTGTTCATTTTGATGATAATCATTCTAACTAGTGTGAGGTGATATCTCACTGAGGTTTTGATTTGTATTTCTTTGATTGGTGGTGTTGAGCATCTTTTTACATAACTGTTGGCCATCTGTATGTATGGAAAAGTGCCTATTCAGGTCTTCTGCTCGTTTTGAAAATGGATTTTTTGAGATTAAGTTGTAAAAGTTGTATAGGTATTTTGGATATTAACTTCTTACTATAAAATTGCAAATATTTTCTCACAGTAAGTTTTTTCTTTTCCTTTTTTGGGAGAAGATAATGGCACCCCACTCCAGTACTCTTGCCTGGAAAATCCCATGGATGGAGGAGCCTTGTAGGCTGCAGTCCATGGGGTCGCTGAGAGTTGGACACGACTGAGCGACTTCACTTTGACTTTTCACTTTCGTGCATTGGAGAAGGAAATGGCAACCCACTCCAGTGTTCTTGCCTGGAGAATCCCAGGGACGGGGGAGCCTGGTGGGCTGCCGTCTATGGGGTCGCACAGAGTCCGACACGACTGAAGCGACTTAGCAGCAGCAGAGCAGCAGTTTCCTTCGTTATGCAAAGCTTCTAAGCCCCATTTTCTTATATTTGCTTCTGTTTCTTTTGCCTGAGGAGACATACAAAAAATTTTACTGCAATTTATGTCAAAGAGTGTTCTATGTTCTCTTCTAAGGATTTTATGGTTTCAGGTCTTACATTTAGGTCTTTTAATCCTTTTTTGAATTTGAGATTGTTTTTTTGGTTTGTTTGTATCATATGAGGCAATGTACTAATCTCACTCTCTGACATGCAGCTGTCCAGTTTTCCCAGCACCACTTATTGAAGAAATTATCTTTTCTCTATTGTATATTTTTGCTTCCTTTGTTAAAGATTGACCATAAGTGCATGGCTTTATTTCTGGGCTCTCAATTCTGTTCCACTGATCTACATGTCTGCTTTTGTGCCAGTGCCATGCTGTTTGGATCACTGTACTTTTATAGTTTAATTTGATGTCAGAGAACATCATACGAACAGGTTTGTTCTTTTTTCTCAAGATTGTTTTAGCAATTTGGGATTTTTAGTGTGTTTCCGTATGAATTTTAACATTGTTCCAGTTCTGTGAAAAATGTCAAGGGTATTTTGATAGGGATTGCATTAAACATGTAGATTGCCTTGGATAATGTAACCATTTTAGCAATAGTCTTCAATCCAAGGGTGCAGTATATCCTCTCATTTCTTTGGGTCATTTTTACATTCCTTCTTCAATGCTTTATAGTTTTGAGAGTATAGGGCAATCACCTCCATTGATTTAATTTACTCTTAGGTATTCTTTTTCTATGCAATTTTAAGTGGTGATTGTTTTCATTTTTTCTGATAATTCATTATTAGCGCATAGGAAAGCAATGGATTTTTGTATATTACTCTTGTATCCAACATCATTACTGAATCATTTGTTCTAATATTTTGTAGGTGGAGACGTCAGAGTTTTCTGTGTGTAGTATCATGTTAGCTGCAAACAGTTTTACTTTTTCCCTTCCAATTGTGAACGCCTTTTATTTTTATTTTCTGATTGCTGTGGCTAGGAATTTTAATGCTGTATTAAACAGAAGTAATGAGAATGGATATCCTTGTCTTATTCTGGAATTTAGAAGAAAGGACTTCAGCTTTTTACCACTGAGTGTGATGCTAGTTGTGGATCTGTCATAAATGGTCTTTATTGCATTGAAATATTCCCTCAATACCAACTTTGAGAGTTTTTATCATGAATGAATGTTGAATTTTGTGAAATGCTTTTTCTGTGTCTGTTGAGATGATCACATGATTTTTATCCTTGGTTTTGTTAATGTGTTGTATCGAACTGATGGATTTGTGTATACTGAACCTTCCTTGCATCCATGTAATAAATCCCACTTGACCATGGTGTATGATCTTTTTCTCTGTATTAGTGAAGTTAGTTTGCTAATGCTTTTGCATCTATATTCATTGAAGATACTGGCCTATAATTTTCTTCTTTAGTGGTGTCTTTGTCTACTTTGGTACCAGAGTAATGGTGGCCTTGTAAAGTGAATTTGGGAGTATTTCCTATTCCACTTTTTTGGAATGGTTTGTGAATGTTAGGTATTAACTCTTTTTATGTTTGGTAGAATTCTCCTGTGAAGCTGTCTGGTCATGGACTTCTCCTGGGAGTTTTTTATTATAAATTCGGTTTCACTTCTAATTATTGGTCTGTTCAAACTCTCTTTCTTTCTGATTCAGTCTTGGCAGGTTGTAGGTTTTTACTAATAGAAGCTTGTCCATTTCTTCTGGGTTGTCCACGTTGTTGGCATATAACTATTAGGCCATGGTCTTAAGGCTTCTTGTCTCTGTAGTATGGGTTGTTATTTCTCCTCATTAATTTATTTGATTGCTCTCTCATGCCTTTTTGATGAGCCTGCCTAAAAGCTTGTCCTTTCCTTTTTCAGTCTTTAAAAGCAAAACAGAAACAACTCAGCTCAAGGTTTCATTGATACTTACTTTTTTGTTGTTTGTTTTATTTACTCTCTGATCATCTCTGTACTTCAGCTGACTTTGAGCTTTATTCTTCTAATTCCTTTAGATAATAGTTTAAGTTGTTTGAGACTTGTTTTTCCTGAGGTAGACTTGTATTGCTATAAACTACCTTCTTTGAACTGGTTTTGGTGCATCCTGTAGTTTTCAGAAAGTTGTGTTTCTACTTTCATTTGTCTTGAGATATTTTTTGATTTCCTCTTTGATGTCTTCATTGACCCATTGGGATTTTTTTTTTAGTGATGTTAAGTGTGCATATGTGTTTTTACCATTTTTCTTTCTATAGTTGCTAGTTTCATGTATTATAGTCAGAAAAAATACATTTCCATCCTCTTAAATTTGTTTGAGCTGGCTCTGTTCCCTTTCAGTGTATACACTCCCCTCTTCTAGCACTGGCACCCTTGTTCCGGAGGGAGGAAGTGCTAGAGCAAAAGGGCCTGGTGAGTGCATTTGCCATGGGTCAGGATGTGAGCCCTGGACTACTTCTGAGGAGCTGCCTGTATTAGCATCCATAATGACTGCCCCACTCTGTCCAGACAGTGCCTCAGGTCTGAGCCTCCTTTTTCTCTCACATCTGAGCTCTCCCCTTGGCCTCCACTGCCCTCACCCTGGTGTGGAGCTGTGCTGCCAGGGCCTGTGCCATCTTGGCATGGTTGGGGTATGGGCAATGGTGGTCTAGCCTCAGACAGAGATTGGAGCTGCTGCTTGTGCACTGCCTGTGTAAGTGCCAGCAGGGACTGCCTCTGCCTGACTCTAGCTGCTTCCATTTTGAGCTGCCTCTGTGTGCCACAGCAGAGCTCTATCCTCAGCCCTGGAAACTCATGTACTGTGTCCTCAGGCAGGCAGAGTTGGCACCTTCGCTCTACTTGGGCTGAAGCACACGTCAGGGTGGCTGTGCAGTTTTCAGCACACCCTCTTTTTAGGGAGCAGGTAAGCATCTGCACACCGCTCATGAGTGCAGTCCAGGCTTCACACAGTCCTCCTGTTCATCTCACTGCCCTCCAACTGGCCAAGGGGGCTCATCTTCCCTGTGTTGGGCCCCAAGGCTAGGATACCCAATATGTAGCTCAAACTAGCTCCTGCCCCTGGGAGGATCTCCTCGTCCTTCCGAGTCCCTTCAAGGGGCACAGGTCCCAATCCGATGACTTCTCCTCCCTCTTACCTGATTCTCTGCAGCTCTTTCTTACAGCCTTGTTGAACAGTCTTTCTGCCATTCTCTAGTGAGCTTTCAGGATTATCCTGCATGAGATGTATTTCTGATATGTTTGTGGAGGTGGGTGAGTTCTCCATCCTCCTCCTCTGCTTTTGCCTGTTCTTTTTCCTCCTTTTATTCTCTTGCTGGGAATCCACATGCTGCTCTCTCAGCTCATGGAGTCAAGGCCATCCATGGTGGTGCAACCAGATAGAAGAAGTCCTGATCTTTCCCAGGTGTTTACGAGAGGGAAACTGCTATTCAGTTTAAACCATTGTCATTTGAGCCTTACCTCACTCAGAGCTGAACCTAATTCTAACAAACATGTACTTGTAACTCTTTAATAGAGACCCCTTCAACTCTGCCATTTTGGCAATCAATCAGCACATACGTTAAAGTTGCCTTTGTAAATGAACCTTGCAAGCATGCAAACACTTTTCAGCATAAAGCAGCTCAGGTTAGTACAAGTTTTGATTCGCATGCAACTATTATCAATTGCTTCCAGTTGTCAGTAAACCTATTAAATTTGCAAGTGGATTTATGCTTTTGGACCCATCCTGGAGATCTGTGTCAAGGAAAAATATGAGGACTTGGTTATTTTTCCCTTTAACCCTTTAAAAATAAGTGAGATTCTGGTCTGATTGAAGGTAGAATGTAACTAGCAGCATTACTGACCAGAGTGAAACCGTTTTTTTTAACATTCTACATGTATCAGTTAGCTATTTCTGGAGCTGCTGTTCTAGGATGGCCTCACACATCTGGCAGTTGGCTGGCTGTCAGCTGAGTCAATGTGTGACCAGGCCACGTGTCTTTCATTATCTAACAGGCATGCCTGGGTTTGTTTACATAGTGGTGGCCGGATTCCGAGAGTGAGTGTGGAAATGTACAAAGTCTCTAGAGGCCTGAGCTCAGAACCAGCATATCATCGCTTCCATTCACATTCTATGCCAGATCAAGTACCGAGGCCAGTCCAGAGTCAAGGGGTCAGGGAAATAGACTGCACTCCTTGACGGTAGGGGCCCTAGAGTTACATTTTAACAGCTCTAGATGTAGGAAGGTGTGAAGAATTGTAGCTGTTTTTGTAACTTAACGTAAGACACCTCTGATTTTTTGCATAAAACTTCCTCAGCTGTGCTGATCAAACAGAACAGGGCACTCCCAAGAAAGCATATTACTTTCCTCATGGACTGTCTTAGTCTGTTCAGGCTGCTGTAAGAGAATCCCATAGATTGGATGGCTTGTATACAAACTGATCACAGTTCTGGAGTCTAGAAGTCCAAGATCAAGGACCTGCAAATTCAGTGTCAGGTGAGAGCCCATTTCCTGGCTCATAGATGAAGTCATTTCACTGTGACCTCATTTGAATGGAAGAAGGCAAGGGGGCTCTCTGGAGTGTGTGTGTATGTGTTTTTTTTTTTTTTTTTTTTAAACAAGGACACTACCTCAGCCATGAAGGCAGAACCCTTCTAATCCTAATTAACTTCTAAAAGTCCCACTTCCTAATACCATTACCTTGAGGGCTTAGGATCTCAACATAGGAATTTGGGAGGAATGTAAACATTTAGACCACATTAGTATTGTGGTTGGGATTTCTTCCTTGAGAATCAAGGGATTATAGCTTTAGTTCTTAGATTTTCAACCAAATCACTGTAATCATTTAGTAATAGTTTCTAATCTCTTACTTCAAACCACAGCAGCCAGGTCATAACAGAAGGTTTGTGAATCAATGGAAATAGTAATTAAAGTAACCTTTGCACCTAAACCTCACTGTTCATTTAAATAAAATTTATAAAGTTCTGGTTCTTTGCTAAAGGGTAGGGATGCCAAAGGAGTAAGACTCATACTCAGTCCAACCCTTGATGGAGCCATAGTCTAGTCAGAGAAACATGGAAACAGCATAGACTAATTCGGTGTTGGGGGGTGCAGGTAACGTAGGCACGGTCTAGAGACAAAAATGATGTGGGAGATTTCTCTCTGGAGGCAGATCAAGGACCACAGTCTCTGTGCTCCCACCCACATGTTTTCCTGACAGTCCTCATGGTCCCCAGTTATCTTCTCAGCCTAGACCACATTCTGCCCCTGAGATGCCATTGAGATGAAACAGACACCTCTGTGTGGGGCACTCTTGGAGCTCCTGTGGCTGTTCACCCTCAGATTGTGGAAGGACCTCTCTGATCTGAGTTACAAGGCTCCTGCCCAGGGTAGACCTGTCTTTGGAGTGTTTTCCAGGAGCCCTCATGTTTCAAGTCTTTAAGGCCCTCGATATTTCTGTACTCCCTTTCTCTCTTAAGAAATGCAGAGGTGGTGGAGGGAAGCTCCTCTGAGGAGGGAAGCTATTTGACCGTGCTGCTCCCCGAAGAAGCTCTTCTTAGCAAGCATCTGGTGACCCAGGCTGAAGACAGACATCAGCCTCAGGCTGAGATCTCTCCATGGCTGGGGTCTCCTTTGTCATTCTGTTTTTTAAGAGTTCCTATTGGCCCAAGAGTATTCTCCCATATCCTCTGCTCTCCTCTCTTCCAGCAGGCTCCCAGACTCGTGTGCTGTTGTGACAATATGTCCAGGCCGTACCTCCCAGGTGGGAATGCTGGGTAGGCTGCCCATTGGGGACTTCATCACACTGACGGTGTAGTTACATTTCTGGTTGTTTATGTAATTGAATTTCTTAAAATTCAGGCTCTTTGAAGCTCTCCCCTTTCTAATATATGGCCACAGCTGAATACTTTCTGTCCAAGGTGGAATCTGCTTGGAGCTGCCATCCTCAGATTCTATAGACAGAGGTTAAAGGCTGGTATGATGGAGATTCTAAGAACTAGTAACGTCTCCTATGTTCAGTGCTGTTGTTACAGAGTAAAGTTAGATACTTTTCTTGATCAGTTTGAAAGCTGTTATCATGTTATCATGTGGACCACCATCTCCCACCAGTGCTATTTGTTTGCTTGATAATGAGCCCTCATTGTAGTTTCTTTTCTGTTAACATAACACAGAGAACTGGATCAAATGACTTGCTGATAAGCAGGGGAGCCCTATACCACATGAAAATCAAATATATCACACTTCATCATTTCCTAACAGGGTTTAAAGAATAGCAATTAGTCATCAGTACTGAGGCTTGTCTCTGATTGAGCACGTATTCCCTCCTCTTGTCTGCTGGAGAAAATGACTGGGAGGGAGCTTGAAGATCTGAGAAGGTAGGGTGAGGAAGACTGGTAGGTTATCTAGGTAGAGTTACTTAGGAACTCTAGAAATGTTGTATGGGCTGGAAAGGTAGGTGCTGGATAGGGCAATTTGGTAGAACAGTAGTCAAACATGAATGTGTAGACAAATCACCTGATTCTGATTCAGTAGGTCTGGGGTGAGTTTTGAAATTCTCCATTTCTATAAAACTCCCAGGTGGTGATGCTGCTGGTTTTGGTACCACACTTTGTTAGCAAAATTCTGGACTGATCTGTCTCCCCTTCTGCCATTATTTCCCCAGAGAAGAGTCTGAATGATAGACCAGTGGGTTGGCATTAGAAAGAGCACTTATTTGAAATACCTACTCTGTGTCAGAAACTGTGCCAAGGGTTTTCTGTGTACTATCTTGTTCTGGTTGTTGTTGTGTAGCCACTAAGTTGTGTCTGCCTCTTTAGCAACCCCATGGACTATAGTCTACCAGGCTCCTCTGTCCATTGGATTTCCCAGGCAAGAATACTGGAATCGTTTGCTGCTTCCTTCTCCAGGGGAATCTTCCCGACCTAGGGATGGAACTGTGTCTCCTGCATTGCAGGCAGATTCTTTACCACCGAGCCACTTGGGAAATCCTCTTGTTTTGGTTGCAACCCTGTAAGATAGGCAACATTATCTCTGTTTGAGAGATGAAGAAATTGTAGTACAGGGATTTTTGGCTGCACATACACTATGTCTTTAGTAAATAAAGAATGATAGCATTTACAATACTGGGCATGGTACCATGAATATAACAAACTAATACGTTGACTTGACAAATGACCGAACAGGTTCTCTCTCTTTTTTTTTTTTTTTTTCCTGAAAAAAAAAAAAAATGAAATTCTCCGAAATCTATTCAAGCCTGTTTCTGTCTAGATACCTAAGCTTATATGTTAGGTCAGTCAAGACACCACTTCTGCTAGAACAAGAAATCAAAGAAGGCCATTATAGACTGTCCAACCATCCCAAGAACTTTAAGATTACCTCCCTCTAAGAGAGTTTTTGAAGTCTGGAGTCATATAATTATATAATGTACAACCTATGCAAACATACGTGTTCTGGTGATAAGCAACAACAAACTTCAAATCCACAAATGCTAAAGCCAAGTTACAGAGAAGAAATTCAATCCATTTTTGGTGCTCTTTATTCTTTGTGTAGATCCAATTATCTATTTTTCATGGACTGTGACTTTGGTGTTGTATCTAAAAAGTCACTGCTGTACCCAAGATCATGTAAGTTTTATTCTCTAGTCTCAGAGTTTTATAGTTTGGCATTTTACACTTAGCTCTGTGATCTATTTATTTGTTTGGGTTTTTTTTTGTTGATGTTGTTTGTTTGTTTTTTGATTGCCTGTGCAGCATGTGGGATCTTGGTACCCTGAACGTGGATGAAACCTGGGCCCCTCAAAGTGGAAGCACAGAGTCCTAACCACTGGACCACTAGGTAAATCCCATGTGATCCATTTCCTAGTTGTTTTTTGTAAAGTGTGTAAGGTCTATGTCTAGATTCATTACTTGTGGATGTTCAGTTTTTACAGTGTCATTTGCTGAAAAAGACTAGCTTGGTTGCTCTATGTTGCCTCTTTTATCAAAAATCAGTTGACTAAATTTACATGGATCCATTTCTGGGCTTTCCACTAAGTTCTATTAATCTATATGTAAATTCTTTCACCAGTACCATACTGTTTTGATTACTATAGCTTTATAGTAAATCTTGAAGTTGAGTAGTGTCAGTATTTGAAAATTGTTCTTCTTCAATATCGTGTTGGCTGTTCTGCTTCCTTTACCTCACCATATAAAATTTAGAATCAGTCTATTTGATATTCACAAAATTTGCTGAGACTTTGATTGAGATTTCATTGAATATATAGATGAAATTGTGAAAAATAGACATCTTGACAAGATTGAGTCTTCCTAGCCATGGACGTGGAATATCTCTCCATTTACTTATTTAAAAAAATAAGAAAGAACTGAGTCTGGTAGTTTTCCTCATACAGATCATATACATGTGTTTTAAAAAAAACTTATATTTATTCCAAGTACTACATTGGATGGAAGGGCTAATATAGATGATATTGTTTTCTAATTTCAAATTCTACTTGTTTTTCACTGCTGGAATATAGAAAAGTAGTTAACTTTTGTCATTTATTAACCATATATCCAGCAACCTTACTATAATCACTTACTACTTCCAGGAGTTTGAGTTTATCCATTCTTTGGATTGTGTCATCTGCAGAGAAAGTTTTTGTTTTATTCCTTTCCAATCTGTAAACGTTTTATTTCCTATTCTTACCCTTCTGCATTAATAGAACAAGTATGTTGAATAGGAGTAGTGAGATAGGACATTTTAGTCTTGTACCTCATCTTGGTGGGAAGACTTCAAGTTTCTCACTGTTAAGTATGTTAACTGTAGGGTTTTTTTTAATAGATATCTTTATCAAGTTGAAGAAGTTCCCTTCTGTTTCTCATTTTTGAGAATTTTTTCTAATGGGTTTTTTTTTTATTTTGTTAAATGCTTTTTCTGCATCTATTGATATGATCATATGATTTTCTTCTGTAATCTATTGACATGATTGAGAGCATTAATTGATTTTTCAAATATTGAACTAGGTTTGAATATCTGTGATAAAACCCACTAATACTGTTTTTCTCCCTGTATTTCATTTTGGATAATTTTTCTTGCTATATCTGCAAAATCATTATTCTTTCTTCAATTGCTAAGCTGCCATTAATCCCATTAAGTATTGGGGTTTTTTTTTCTTAAATCTTACATATTGTAATTTGCTTCTACAGAAGTTCAATTTGAGTCTTTCAAAAATGCCATCTGTGTCTCTACTTAACATACTCCACCTTCCCTATAGCTTTTTGATCATATGGAACACAATATAACCATTTTAATGTACTTTATTAATTCCAACACCTGTGGTAATTCTTGGTTTCCGATTAATGTCTTCTCACTATGGGTCATATTTTCCTGTTTATTTCATGCCTCGTAACTGTTTTTATTGGATAGCACACATTATGAAATGGACATTGTTGAACACTAGATATACTTTTGTGTTTCTATGAATACTCTTGATGTTCTGGGCTCAAAGTTATTGGAGATAAGTTTAACCTTTCAGATCTTGTGCCTAAGCATTCTTTCTTTTTTCAGCTTTGTTGAGGTATAATTGACAAATAAAATTATATTTAAACATAAAATATGTTTATCAAATCACCACAATTGGTGATTTTTTAAAAAATCAAATCACCACGTATTTGATTTTTTGAAATCAAAATCAAATCACCACATATACATTGTGAAAAAATCCCAGTCGTCTAGTTAACATTTATTACCTTATATAGTCAGCCAAATAATCACCTTGCTTTACTTTGGATTCTTAGAACTTATTTAACTTACAGATGAAAATTTGTACCCTTTTTACAACCCCTATTTCCTTTACCCCTCCCCTAGGCCACTCCCTAGCAACCATTTTTCTACTGTTTGTATAAGTTTGACTTATATGTAGGATTTTTTTAAGTGATGCTATGCATTATTTGTCCGGCTTATTTCATTTATCATAATGCCGTCAAGGTCCATCCATGGCTCTTAAACTGTTTTAGGCAAGATCATAGCAGGGTTTTGTCTAGAATTAATTAGTGCTCATTATTGAGGCATACTTTCTGAGTACTCTAAGCAGCGCCCTGTGGATTTTTCCAGTCTGGCTTGTAGGAATATTCCTCTAATTCTTCCAGATTGTTCTGTCCTCAGCCTCCAACAGTTTCCTCCCCTGCATTAGAGCAGTGTGCTAAATACTCAAGGAGGACCCTCTGCAGACCTGTCTATTGGAATATGTGCTGCCTTGGTCTCCCTAGACTCAGCTCTGTTTTCTCAACCCAGGGAATCTACTGGCTCCCTCTGGGTTTCCTCTCCCTGTCCCATGGCCTATAAACTCAAGGTGGTGAACAGGGGCAATTGTAGGGCTCCCCTTATTCTCCCCGCCCCTGCCCCACCCCACCCCCAACCTCTTTAGGTCGCTGTCTTACCAGCCTGACGTCCAAGTCTTGGGAACTATTGTTGTAAATACATCTTTACTTTTTCGGTGTTTTCGGTGGGAAGGAAGTCTGGTTCATGTTGCTTATGTTGTTCAGAGGTCAAGTTCCTGTAAGGGCATTTTCCCCCCAAGTAACTGACAATGCAATGCAATATAATGGGAAAAAATTACCAATTACCATTATCAATAATGGTGAAAAAAAAAAAAAAGCCCTGGCAACAGTGATCTTGGGAACTGCTCAGAGAATACATAAGCTTGTTGATAAAATGTTTTAGATTAGATAAAAATATTCTGTATGTATTTCCTGATTGAAGGATTATGTCATATCATAGAATGCCAATGGCTCTGAAAAAATAAAAATGGTTATTACCTTGAGCAAGTACTTGGTATTACTTCTAGTACACTCCAACGTACCAGGAGTTTTATCTCCATGAATCAATTTTCCCAGGACATGATAGTCTCTGTGTTAATCATACTCCAAATTATTTTTCCTTCTTTTTTTCTTTAGACTCCCTTCACTTATTAACCCCCACCCAACTGCTGGCAGCCAGACGTCTGTTTTCTGTATTTGTGAGTTTGTGATTGGGTTTTTGTTTTGTGATTATTTTGTTGATTGTACATAAGAGAGATTATATAGAGTATTTGTCTTATCTGACTTATTTCACTTGGCATAATGCCCTCGAAGATCATCTCTGTTGTTGGAAATGGCAAGAGTTCCTTCTTTTTATGGCTGAATAATGCTTCATTGTGCATATATGCCAGATTTCTTTATTCAACCGTTGGTGAACAGGTAGGTGGTTTCCACATCTTGGCTGTTGTAAATAATCCTGCAGTGAATGTGGGGGTGCATATCTTTTTGAGTTAGAATTTTCATTTCTTTAACAATCAGAAGCAGATTGTTAGATCACATGGTAGTTCTATTAGTTTTTTGAGGAATACCCATACATTTTTCCATAATAGCGGTACCATCTAACATTCCCACTAAGTGCACAAACGTTCCCGTTTCCCCCCACATCCTTGCCAACATTTACTTGTTTTCTTTTTCTTTTTTTTTATAATAGCGATTCTGACAGGTGTGAGATGATTGCTCATTGTGGTTTTAATTTGCATTTCTCTGATGCAAAATAGCATTTTGAAGCATGCAAAGATACAAATTTTATTTCCTCATTATGGCTACCTGGTTTGCACACCTGGTTTAGTCTCTTTGGGTGTTGGTTTCAGGTTTAGACTATGTATTGGGGTTCTCTGGAGAAACAGAACCAGTAGATTATATATCTATAAAACTTAGAAAGTTATAGAAGTTATTGGCTCATGTGACTAAGGATGCTGAGAGGTCCCTTGGTCTGCCATCTGCAAGCTGGAGACTCAGGAAAGCTGGTGATGTAGCTCAGAAGCTTGAGAACGAGAGAGGCAATAGTGTAGATTCCAATCTGAGCCTTCAGGTCAGAGTGCTGAGGGCAGGAAAGATTGATGTCTCAGCTTATGCAGTGAAGCGGAGAACAAGTTCAACCTTCCTCTGCCTTTTTGTTCTATTTAGACTGTCAACAGATTGGATGATGCCCAATCCGCCTCACAATATTTTTAGCTGGTCTAACAAAATTTCCAATATTGGGAAGGAAAATTTACATTACTCAGCCCACTTGACTCAGTCAAATGCCTGTCTCTCCAGAAATACCTTCTGCAGATAAACTCAGAAATAAGGTTTAATGAGATATCTAGGCATCTCATGACTTGGTCAAATGGACACATAAATTTAAGCATCACAGAGCAGAAGTAAGGTTCATTCTAGTGCTTAAATGTTTTTGGATTCTTGAAATCATTATACTCTCTACTCCCTACAATATTAGCGATCACTCTAATCTGAAGTGCCTCCAAGTCAGTATGGAGAACTTTATAACCCTGCATCCCTTTCTTGCAATGACTTCTCTTCCCTTCACCTTTTCAGTCATCTAACAAGCACCGAGTACCTACTGTAAGCCAGACATTACAGTAGGCATGGTGAGAACAGCAGCAGATTGATTGATAAGAGGATTATATTCTAGAGGATGCTTACTGAGCACCTGTTTGAGGCCTGCTGGGTCCTGTACAGAGCACTTACTTATGGTAGCTTACATGATTTTCACAACAATCCTATGAAGTGGGAGCAATCCTTATATACACAAAGAAACTGAGGTCACGGAACCATGAAGTGATGAAGCAGGGATGTGAAACTAGCTAATTTGGCTCAAGACATTCTGCTTTTAGTATCTTTGCTGAAAGGTGGCCAGCAGACAAAACTCAGCTCATGTTTGGATTTGCTTTGACTTTTAGTGATATTTTGAAAAGAAAAAAAAAAAAAAAAGTTAAAATTTCCTAGACTCTGCCGTTTGCCTTTATTCCCTATTCCGTCATACCCAGCCAACTCCTTCACTCACTGCCTGGTCCTAAAGACATTTGGATTTTGATTTCTGCACATGTCTTTCCTGCCTCTTCCTGGGATAATTTTGTACTTTCTCCTCATTTCTCAGTTCTATTAAGGACACCTCAGGTAACCCCTTTTTCACAAGCATGCCTCTCACTTTTACTCCTTGGCTGTTTTCCATTTCTCTGAATTTTCTGTCAAATTACCTATTTCTCTAAAAATTCTCCTTTCTTCTCTTTTGAGCTGCGTTCCATTGGCTGTGATTGTGTCTGATATCCCCTCAGATTATTGGCAATAGCATTACAGGACTAAGAACACAGAAGAAAGTAAAAGTGGACATAATGAAAGAAGCTAATTCCCTAACCATCGCAAACCTTTGAAAGTCCATTTTTCTTCAGATCAAAATCATGAATGAAGCTGACCACTTTCTTAGCTTTCCTTCTCTATTAAAATGGCATTAAGAGAAATGAAAAATTTTGAGGTTCTTCTGCTTTGTTTTAACCATAGAATCTCTGGGCTCACCTGGGAAGCAAACTATAGTTGATAATGTTTTTATGAAATACATTTCAAATTCCAACTAACTGCCCATAGTTCTGAAAAAACTCATTTGTAAGTCTTTCTGTGCAAAATACTTCAGAATTTGAACATTTTCTCGGACTGAACTCTGAATTCCCTGACACTTTCTACTTTATACTCTGAAATCTCTATGTAAAGTACAAGTGGAGATATTTTGGTTAAAAATTCTTATTTTTACTTCCTGTACCCTCCTCCATCTTACTATTTCTGTAACAGGCATCTTGCTGATGTGCCCACGTCAAATAGTTTATTAATTCTATTTCTAAGTCACTGTGGTCAAATTCAGAGCTCCATACTTAGTACATTAGGTTAAGCAAGATAACCAGACTAATTTCTCAGGTTGCTAGTTATTTAAAAAAGAAAAGTTGAAGTAGCCACTAACTACAAATGGCTAGTCCAGATGGAGATGTGTGATAAGTTAGAATGCACACTAGATTACAAAGACCTAACACCAAAAAGGTAAAATCTCTTTATTTTATATTGGTTACATATTAAAATGGTACCTTTTAATATATTGGGTTAAATAACCATTATTAAAATGGAAATAATAATGGAAGAAATTTTCTGTTATTAAAATGGGAAAAAACTGAACATGATGAGCAGATATTTTTAGCTCAAGGCAAAGGAGATGAATTCTTGAGGTAAGTGTATAGAATTATGAACCTCGATAAAGAGGTGAGCGGTGCTTTTGCTACACAGTAAAACAGTAAGATAAGGAGAGGAGAAACAGCTTTTTGAACAGCTTTTGAATTCAGCCTTTTGTGTTGTGATGCCAGTAAGAAAGAAGAAAGAACACTAAGTTCCTCTTTTGTGTTCTTGATGCTGGGAAAGCATCGAAGCGATAGAAAGGTGTATTCACAGCATACTTGCCTTTCAGGTGGCGAGAGTTGGCAGCCTTTCCTGGGTTGCTGTTTAGAAGAGTGCCTGTTGTGGCTAGATATTGTTTTATGATATTTGGGTCTTTTCTCCATGTATTTTTCTCCTTCCTTCATTCAAACTGAGAGTCTATTCCATGTACATTATCTCAAGAGGTATAAGGCAGACTGGAAAGTGGAAGTGACTTAGCAGTCTTTCCAGGTTTTGTTTTCCAAAAATCTGATTCCTGGGGGACTGGGGAGAATTAAAAGGGAGAAGTGGATCTGCTGATATAAGAAGCTGTCTTGAAGGTTAGTTATCTAGGTTACCTATAGCTTCACTCTCACGTTGGAGAAAGGTCACTCTCTCCAGGGCAAGAGGGAGAGGAGAGAGGACAGGGGTCCAGGCCCAGTAGGAGGGAGGGGGTGGGCAGTACCTTGTGGGCAGCAGGACTCCAGGGAGTGGTGCATGGTGTATTGAGGCAAAAGGGCCATAAACAGACTGGTCAGAACATTCTGTGCCCCAAGGGTAGGATGCAAGCAGCAGAGATCACCAGGCCATGGCCCCAGGTGGACTTGGACAGTCGACATCTCACTCCCGCTCTAGACGTGTTGACTCTTTGCTGGAATCCAGAACGAAAGCACATCACAGGTGGGAGAAGGAGGGATGACGTTTCCTACTGGTGTAATAGAATATGGGCTTCAGTCAGAAATGAATTCAAATCGAAGACCGTGTCTGTCTCCGATGTCTATTTTACAATCTTCTCATAGCCAGGAGATTTGCCCTCTACTACATGGTGATGGAAAAGTATTTGGGGCTGTGAACTCCTCTTCTCTCTTGCAGGTTTATAGATGCTCATCTCAGTATACAAGCAGGTAGGGTCACAGGATAAGATTGTCCATTCCATGGATGCTGTGACTTGTACCTCTAGAACTTCACAAGCTCCCCTTGGCAGGAAATCTGGTAGCTCTTCAGAACAGCTTGGGAACAAGAACCTGAAGGGATAGTGAAGAACCTAAGCCACCCTATTTTGTTAAAAAGACTCCATTTTAGAGTTCTGAGGAAAGAGTCTTTGGAAATCCCCTGACNATTCCATGGATGCTGTGACTTGTACCTCTAGAACTTCACAAGCTCCCCTTGGCAGGAAATCTGGTAGCTCTTCAGAACAGCTTGGGAACAAGAACCTGAAGGGATAGTGAAGAACCTAAGCCACCCTATTTTGTTAAAAAGACTCCATTTTAGAGTTCTGAGGAAAGAGTCTTTGGAAATCCCCTGACTCACCCCACCACCTGCGAGCCATTATGTTCAGGACTTATGACCTGCCCAGGAAATTCGAATTAAGCCCAGGAAATGAAAACCAGTTAGAACCCAACACCTAACCCTTCCACAAAAGGTAACCAATTAGACGTCTCCCAACCCGGAAACGAATTTTTCATGTGAGTATACCCTATATAAGCAATGAAACCTAGAGTTCGAGGCTCCTCCCTATAGCCACTGCGTCGATGTTGGTAGGAGCCCCAGCTCGAGCTTGGTAATAAAAACTCTCTTGCTTTTGCACCGGATATCGGCTCCCTGGTGGTCATTGGGAGATTTCGTGACTTGGGCGTAACAATAGGGGCCATTGACATAGAACCTGACTCATTTTACTGCCTGTAAATGACAGTAAGGGATATTATTCCTTTTTTTTAAGATAAGAGTTTTACCAGTCAAAAAATCAAGGCCATTAAAAGAATTTACTGGAAAAGACTCTGATTTAGCAAGATAGCCAAACCCCACCACTAGCTGATCAAGACACCGAAGGTAGAAATTCCCTCAGAGTGGGAAAAAATCAAGCAGGTTGCTTTGAACTGAGTTTGGGAACACTCTTAATACCCTTTCTACTTCCTAGAATATTCTATGTTCTGCTTTTGTATTTCAACCTTCCTGCTCTGGTCTAAGTCCAGTGTAGAGAAAAAAATTTGCTCATCTTTAATACATACCACTACTTCTATTAGGAAGAAAGAAAAGCAATAATAAACAGTTACAAGATTGGTAAAGAATCTGCCTACAATGCAAGAGGATTTGATCCCTGGGTGAGGAAGATCCCCTGGGGTAGGAAATGGCAACCCGCTCTAGTAGTCTTACCTGGAAAATTTCATTGACAGAGGAGCCTGGCCGGCTGCAGTTCATGGAGTCACAAAGAGACACAACTGAGCATGTACACACGCACACATACACACAAACTCACACACTCACACACTCACTCTCTCTCTCTCTCTCAATAGCCATACCTTGGAATGTTAGGGAAGAGGGGGGTAGGAAAGAGCCTAAGGGGCAGACAATGGAAGAACTTTCATTCCTCGACTGTATAGAAAACAAACAGTTTGTTCATGATGCATTGCTCAATTATTTAATTGCTTTTAACAAATGTAAATGCCTCTGGTGCTACACAGAATTTAGGTTTGGTCATTGTGGCCTCTTCTATCACTGTATCTATATAGCAAGCTCAAGGATGAGCGCCCAAGTCCTTGTTCTTCCCATGCTGGGTAGGTCCTTCTTGGGCAGGCACTTGGTCAATGTTTGCTGACTGCCGCCACCCAGAGCGACCAGAGAAGGTGCTGGGAGCTACTTATATCCCAATCACTAGGACAGCAATAGTTACTGCAGTATTGAAACCCAAATTCTATGCTGGTGAAAGGGTAGTGGACCATCACTAATTAGTAGTAGATCTATGACCCTCTAGAGTAGGAGTCCTTGAAGACTGTCTCATATCACCCCTTAATTCTATTGAGAAGGAAAGGGGGGCCAAATGAGGTCAACCAATCCTTTCACCAGTTTTTGGAAGAATTAAGGGCCATAGTCTTCTCCTGATGCCTACCCTTGTGTTCTTGGTATCCAATTAGTAACTTGAAGGATGACAGTGGCTCAAGCACAGGTCACAAATGTGGCAGAAATGAGAAAATCAACCCTAGTGGTGAGCAATCAGAAGTAATAGACCTGACTGGCATGGGGAGGGCCTGTCTTGCCTAAGGCTTTCAGATTTTTCTCCCGTGTTATTATTTTTAAATTTATTATTTGAAAGTCAGAAATCTGAAGTGGGTCTCGCTGGGCTAAAATTAGGGTGCTAGCAGGGCTGTGTTCCTTGTAGAGGCTCTAGGAGAGAATTTGTTTTCAGTTTCTAGGGGCCACCTGTATTCCTTGGCTCATAGCCCCCTTCTCCATCTTCAAAGCCAGTGATGGGCAGTTGAGTCTTTCTCATGGGGCGATCTCTCTGGTTCTGACTCTGTCTTTCCCTTCCATTTTCTAAGTCCTGTGATTACACTGTGTGTGCACGTGCACTCAGTCATGTCCAATTCTTTGCAAGCCCTCAGACTGTAATCCACTAGGCTCCTCTGTTGATGGGATTTCCCAGGCAAGAATACTGGTGTGGATTGCCATTTCCTTCTTCAAGGGGTCTCCTCAGTCCAGGGATCAAATCTGTGTCTCTTGTGTCTCCTGGAAGATGCATGTGGTAGATACATCGCACCACTGATGCCACCTGGGAAGCACCATTGGGATCAACCAAATACTGGATAATCTCGCTATTTTTAAAAAAATCACATCTGCAAAATCCTCTTTGCCATGGAAGGTGTTAGATGACAGATTCTGGGGATTAGGATGTGAGGGTCTTTAAGACATCATTATGCTGCCTACAACGTCCCTTAGCCAAAGTATTAATAAAGATTAATACTTCAGGTTGGATGGAGTCCATGGGCTGCCAGTTTGTAATTCTCAATTTATTGATATGATAAGCATCACATAAGTACATAAAAAGTATGATAAAGCCTTTAACTTTGAGAATAGTCAAACTGGAGGATAAAGACGAACGCAAAGCAATGGGACATCATGTGCTAGAAAGTGTATAGGGAAGCACCACTTGGCACATGGGCTTCGAAGCTGCCAATGGTATTCTGTGTCCTACTAGATGCCTGCAAGTCTTATCTCTAAATTCTAGATGGGAGAGAAACCCACATTCTGATTGACTCACTTTCTCTGAGAAGAAACTGGAGCCACAGAGAGGGGAAGTGTCAGAATTAATGGTGAAACTGGGGTTAGGGTTCTAGGATCTCAATGTCACAGCTCATTTCTCCTGCTGCCATACAGGCTAATCCCAACCAGGGTTCCTGCCTGGCATTCATGGCTCTTCATTCTCTGACTCCACAGTATCATCTACTACCACCTTCTCTTATGATGCAAGGTGCCCTTGCTCTCATCACATTACCCTCGTTATTACCCCAAGAATGCACACACTCTTCATTCACTGGTTTGCTCATCATTCATTCTTGATTCATAGATTGAGCTCCTAGTTTGCAAGGCTCTGAACCAGGTTTTGCAATAAATGATCCAGTCCTGTACTCTGAGGATCTTCTCATCCAACCCAGTGGTCCCTATACTTGTCCTGTTGTAGCACTAATGGAGGATTGTTCATTTGTTGGTCAATTCCCTGACATGTCCTCTCCTTTCTTCCCATCTTCAGAGCAGAAGGCCAGTGGGTAGTGGGAAGAGCACTATTGTTCAAGAGAACACTTGCAAAATAGTTTTCTGTAACTTAGAAAAGATCAAAGTATGTTATTTGTAGCTTATGTATAAGCAGTAAATGACCCAGGTAAAGCTGATGTGACTTACAGGAAAGAACCACCAGTAGTGGCTCATATAGCCTTGTGTGGTCAGAATACCCTTTTTGAAGTGAATACCTAGGAGCTTCAGGGTTTCCCTGGTGACTCAGATGGTAAAGAATCTGTCTGCTGATGCAGGAGATGTGGGTTCGATCCCTGGGTTGGGAAGATCCCCTGGAGGAGGGCATGACAACCCATTCTAGTCTCCTTGCCTGTAGAATCCCCATGGACAGAGGAGACTAGAGGGCTACAGTCCATGGGGTCACAAAGAGTTGGTCATGACTGAGTTGAGTGACTAAGCACAGCACTAGGAGCTTCAACTAGTCTTTATTTTTCCAAAGGGAAGGAAAACAACTCAGATAAGGAGCTCTACACCCTTCTGAGGAGGGAACTTGGCATCTGATCTTTCACCTTTGTGTTCTTTGAGTAAATACCATAAAAGCATAAAGAAACTGGGAGAGTTGGTCTGGAGAAGAGGCTAGAGAGAAAAACTGACAAGAGTCACCTGTCTGAGGGGAGAGAGTTGTTCTGCTGATTCCAAGGGAACAGTGTCATTGAGAGAAAGCTTCAAGAGATATTTTTCAGTCATGTGACTTAGTCCCCAAAGCGACATGGTCAAAATAGCAGATTAGGAAACTCTTGGCTGCAAGAAGCAAAATCCTAGCCCAGATGAGCTGCTGCTACTAAGTCATGTCAGTCGTGTCCGACTCTGTGCAACCACACAGATGGCAGCCCACCAGGCTCCTGTCCCTGGGATTCTCCAGGCAAGAACACTGGAGTGGGTTGCCATTTCCTTCTCCAATGCATGAAAGTGAAAAGTGAAAGTGAAGTCGCTCAGTCGTGTCCGACTCTTTGTGACACCATAGACTGCAGCCCACCAGGCTCCTCTGTCCATGGGATTTCCCGGGCAAGAGTGCTGGAGTGGGGTGCCATTGCCTTCTCTGCCAGATGAGCTGCTGCTGCTAAGTCGCTTCAGTCGTGTCCGACTCTGTGCGACCCCATAGACGGCAGCCCACCAGGCTCCGCCATCCCTGGGATTCTCCGGGCAAGAACACTAGAGTGGGTTGCCAGATGAGCTAGTCAAAGATAATAAAGAACTTAATAATGACTGAAGCCAACCAGCCCTAGATTCCCAGCACTTGGTTAGAATTCTGGCCTCCCAGCACAGGCTCTGAGGGCCACATGGTTGGCATCCCAGGTCACACCCCATGGTTTAGCCGCTTGATTGGCTCAAACCAGCCTCCCTTCCCAGCACACTCCAGGGATTGGCTTTCTCTGACCCTGGAGAACAGTGTGGGAGAAGTGGGGGAGGAGAGAATAGGAGTTTCCCACCCAAACCTCAAAGTCAAGGTTCATTGGACCACCCCCACCCCTAAGAAAGTCAAGCTGCTTAATTGGTGAAGGGAGAATGGGTGAAAATTAGCTGGTAAGAGAATGTGCTGTCTCCAAGATGGATCAGAACAACTGAAGCCCTTGGCTTGTTTCTTTTGTTCCACATGAACGCTGTGCAGGCTTCTTGAGCAGCACTTCCTCAGATGCCCTCTTACTCTGTCCAGTTCCACCCTCTCATATCTTCTGCTGCTCCCAACACCAGGTTGCCCACTTCAAGACTCCACATCCTCTGCTCAGCCTTTTCACCAAAGCCAGAGAACCGGTATGACAGGTTGGGCTATGTGGGGACAGGGCAAGTCTGTGTGGGGCAGGGGTGGGGGAATGGAGAGCACTGGCTGCTGCATTGCTTTATCCTATCATGTCAGGAAAACCCAAATTCTCCCAAGTGGAAAGGTCAACTTTGCAAGACACTGAGTTCCCAACCCTGGAGACCAAGACTCGCTCATAGGAACTAAGGACGCTGGGATTTATAAACTCTCTTGGTACTCTGAGGCCTGGAACTTTAGACAAGTCCACTCTGTGTCTCTTAAAGAGGCAATTTCTGTTCTCACCTGCTGTCAAACGTGCGGTGATGATTTAAAGCTGAATTTGTATCTGAATTAGGCTCTGGCACATCTGGGTCTGTTTAACAATTCACTGCATGCATCACATGTTGGATATAATTTCCAGTCAGTAAAAGAACACTGTGTCCACTTTTCTTTCATACAGCTTATAACAAACACCTCCTTTCAGTTGAGTTCAGTCACTCAGTCGTGTCTGACTCTTTGCAACCCCATGGACTACAGCACACCAGGCTTCCCTGTCCATCACCAACTCCTGGAGCCTTCTCAAACTCATGTCCATCAATTTGGTGATGCCATTCAACCATCTCATCCTCTGTTGTCCCCTTCTCCTCCTGCCTTCAATCTTTTCCAGCATCAGGGTCTTTTCCAATGACTAGGCTTCTCGCATCAGGTGGCGAAAGTACTGGAGTTTCAGCTTCAGCATCAATCCTTCCAATGAATATTCAGGACTGATTTCCTTTAGGATAGACTAGTTGGATCTCCTTGCTGTCCAAAGGACTCTCAAGAGTCTTCTCCAACACCACAGTTCAAAAGCATCAGTTCTTTGGTGTTCAACTTTCTTTATAGTCCAACTCTCACATCCATACATGACTGCTGGAAAAACCATGGCTTTGACTAGATGGACCTTTGTTGGTAAAATAATGTCTCTGCTTTTTAATATGCTGTCTAAGTTGGTCATAGCTTTTCTTCCAAGGGGCAGTATCTTTTAATTTCATGGCTGCAGTCAACATCTGCAGTGATTTTGGAGCCCAAAAACCTAGTCTGTCACCGTTTCCATTGTTTCCCCATCTATTTGCCATGAAATGATAGAACCAGATGTTGTGATCTTAGTTTTCTGAATGTTCAATTTTAAGCCAACTTTTTCACTCTCCTCTTTCACTTCCACCAAGAAGCTCTTAGTTCTTCTTCACTTTCCACCATAAGGGTGGTGTCATCTGCATATCTGAGGTTATTGAGATTTCTTCCAGCAATCTTGATTCTAGCTTGTGCTTCATCCAGCCCGGCAATTCACATGATTTGCATATAAGTTAAATAAGCAGGGTGACAATATACAGCCTTAACATACTCCTTTTCCGATTTGGAACCAATATGTTGCTCCATGTCCAGTTCTAACTGTTGCTTCTTGACCTGCATACAGATTTCTCAGGAGGCAGGTCAGGTGGTCTGGTATTCCCATTTCTTTAAAAATTTTCCAGTTTGTTGTGATCCACACAGTCAAAGGCTTTGGCATAATGAATAAAGCAATAGTAGATGTTTTTCAGGAACTCTCTTTCTTTTTTGATGATCCAGCGATGTTTGTGCTCTTGCCTGGAAACTTCCATGGCCAGAGAAGCTTGGTAGGCTGCAGTCCATGGGGTCACTAAGAGTCGGACACGACTGAGCAACTTCACTTTCACTTTTCACTTTCATGCATTGGAGAAGGAAATGGCAACCCAATCCAGTTGCCTGGAGAATCCCAGGGATGGGGGAGTCTGGTGGGCTGCCGTCTATGGGCTCTGGGCTGCTGTCTATTGGGTCGCATAGAGTCGGACACGATTGAAGCGACTTAGCAGCAGCAGCGATGTTGGCAATTTGATCTCTGGTTCCTCTGCATTTTCTAAATCCAGTTTGAACATCTGGAAGTTCACGTATTGTTGAAGCCAGCCTTGGAGAATTTTGAGCATTACTTTGCTAGCGTGTGAGATGAGTGCAACTGTGCGGTAGTTTGAACATTCCTTGGCATTGGCTTCCTTTGGGATTGGAATGAAAACTGACCTTTTCCAGTCCTGTGACTACTGCTGAGTTTTCCATATTTGCAGGCATATTGAGTGCAGCACTTTCACAGCAT
>SJYA01000735.1:2196365-2300330 GCA_006410615.1 Neotragus moschatus
GGGTTGGGAAGATCCCCTGGAGGAGGGCATGACAACCCATTCTAGTCTCCTTGCCTGTAGAATCCCCATGGACAGAGGAGACTAGAGGGCTACAGTCCATGGGGTCACAAAGAGTTGGTCATGACTGAGTTGAGTGACTAAGCACAGCACTAGGAGCTTCAACTAGTCTTTATTTTTCCAAAGGGAAGGAAAACAACTCAGATAAGGAGCTCTACACCCTTCTGAGGAGGGAACTTGGCATCTGATCTTTCACCTTTGTGTTCTTTGAGTAAATACCATAAAAGCATAAAGAAACTGGGAGAGTTGGTCTGGAGAAGAGGCTAGAGAGAAAAACTGACAAGAGTCACCTGTCTGAGGGGAGAGAGTTGTTCTGCTGATTCCAAGGGAACAGTGTCATTGAGAGAAAGCTTCAAGAGATATTTTTCAGTCATGTGACTTAGTCCCCAAAGCGACATGGTCAAAATAGCAGATTAGGAAACTCTTGGCTGCAAGAAGCAAAATCCTAGCCCAGATGAGCTGCTGCTACTAAGTCATGTCAGTCGTGTCCGACTCTGTGCAACCACACAGATGGCAGCCCACCAGGCTCCTGTCCCTGGGATTCTCCAGGCAAGAACACTGGAGTGGGTTGCCATTTCCTTCTCCAATGCATGAAAGTGAAAAGTGAAAGTGAAGTCGCTCAGTCGTGTCCGACTCTTTGTGACACCATAGACTGCAGCCCACCAGGCTCCTCTGTCCATGGGATTTCCCGGGCAAGAGTGCTGGAGTGGGGTGCCATTGCCTTCTCTGCCAGATGAGCTGCTGCTGCTAAGTCGCTTCAGTCGTGTCCGACTCTGTGCGACCCCATAGACGGCAGCCCACCAGGCTCCGCCATCCCTGGGATTCTCCGGGCAAGAACACTAGAGTGGGTTGCCAGATGAGCTAGTCAAAGATAATAAAGAACTTAATAATGACTGAAGCCAACCAGCCCTAGATTCCCAGCACTTGGTTAGAATTCTGGCCTCCCAGCACAGGCTCTGAGGGCCACATGGTTGGCATCCCAGGTCACACCCCATGGTTTAGCCGCTTGATTGGCTCAAACCAGCCTCCCTTCCCAGCACACTCCAGGGATTGGCTTTCTCTGACCCTGGAGAACAGTGTGGGAGAAGTGGGGGAGGAGAGAATAGGAGTTTCCCACCCAAACCTCAAAGTCAAGGTTCATTGGACCACCCCCACCCCTAAGAAAGTCAAGCTGCTTAATTGGTGAAGGGAGAATGGGTGAAAATTAGCTGGTAAGAGAATGTGCTGTCTCCAAGATGGATCAGAACAACTGAAGCCCTTGGCTTGTTTCTTTTGTTCCACATGAACGCTGTGCAGGCTTCTTGAGCAGCACTTCCTCAGATGCCCTCTTACTCTGTCCAGTTCCACCCTCTCATATCTTCTGCTGCTCCCAACACCAGGTTGCCCACTTCAAGACTCCACATCCTCTGCTCAGCCTTTTCACCAAAGCCAGAGAACCGGTATGACAGGTTGGGCTATGTGGGGACAGGGCAAGTCTGTGTGGGGCAGGGGTGGGGGAATGGAGAGCACTGGCTGCTGCATTGCTTTATCCTATCATGTCAGGAAAACCCAAATTCTCCCAAGTGGAAAGGTCAACTTTGCAAGACACTGAGTTCCCAACCCTGGAGACCAAGACTCGCTCATAGGAACTAAGGACGCTGGGATTTATAAACTCTCTTGGTACTCTGAGGCCTGGAACTTTAGACAAGTCCACTCTGTGTCTCTTAAAGAGGCAATTTCTGTTCTCACCTGCTGTCAAACGTGCGGTGATGATTTAAAGCTGAATTTGTATCTGAATTAGGCTCTGGCACATCTGGGTCTGTTTAACAATTCACTGCATGCATCACATGTTGGATATAATTTCCAGTCAGTAAAAGAACACTGTGTCCACTTTTCTTTCATACAGCTTATAACAAACACCTCCTTTCAGTTGAGTTCAGTCACTCAGTCGTGTCTGACTCTTTGCAACCCCATGGACTACAGCACACCAGGCTTCCCTGTCCATCACCAACTCCTGGAGCCTTCTCAAACTCATGTCCATCAATTTGGTGATGCCATTCAACCATCTCATCCTCTGTTGTCCCCTTCTCCTCCTGCCTTCAATCTTTTCCAGCATCAGGGTCTTTTCCAATGACTAGGCTTCTCGCATCAGGTGGCGAAAGTACTGGAGTTTCAGCTTCAGCATCAATCCTTCCAATGAATATTCAGGACTGATTTCCTTTAGGATAGACTAGTTGGATCTCCTTGCTGTCCAAAGGACTCTCAAGAGTCTTCTCCAACACCACAGTTCAAAAGCATCAGTTCTTTGGTGTTCAACTTTCTTTATAGTCCAACTCTCACATCCATACATGACTGCTGGAAAAACCATGGCTTTGACTAGATGGACCTTTGTTGGTAAAATAATGTCTCTGCTTTTTAATATGCTGTCTAAGTTGGTCATAGCTTTTCTTCCAAGGGGCAGTATCTTTTAATTTCATGGCTGCAGTCAACATCTGCAGTGATTTTGGAGCCCAAAAACCTAGTCTGTCACCGTTTCCATTGTTTCCCCATCTATTTGCCATGAAATGATAGAACCAGATGTTGTGATCTTAGTTTTCTGAATGTTCAATTTTAAGCCAACTTTTTCACTCTCCTCTTTCACTTCCACCAAGAAGCTCTTAGTTCTTCTTCACTTTCCACCATAAGGGTGGTGTCATCTGCATATCTGAGGTTATTGAGATTTCTTCCAGCAATCTTGATTCTAGCTTGTGCTTCATCCAGCCCGGCAATTCACATGATTTGCATATAAGTTAAATAAGCAGGGTGACAATATACAGCCTTAACATACTCCTTTTCCGATTTGGAACCAATATGTTGCTCCATGTCCAGTTCTAACTGTTGCTTCTTGACCTGCATACAGATTTCTCAGGAGGCAGGTCAGGTGGTCTGGTATTCCCATTTCTTTAAAAATTTTCCAGTTTGTTGTGATCCACACAGTCAAAGGCTTTGGCATAATGAATAAAGCAATAGTAGATGTTTTTCAGGAACTCTCTTTCTTTTTTGATGATCCAGCGATGTTTGTGCTCTTGCCTGGAAACTTCCATGGCCAGAGAAGCTTGGTAGGCTGCAGTCCATGGGGTCACTAAGAGTCGGACACGACTGAGCAACTTCACTTTCACTTTTCACTTTCATGCATTGGAGAAGGAAATGGCAACCCAATCCAGTTGCCTGGAGAATCCCAGGGATGGGGGAGTCTGGTGGGCTGCCGTCTATGGGCTCTGGGCTGCTGTCTATTGGGTCGCATAGAGTCGGACACGATTGAAGCGACTTAGCAGCAGCAGCGATGTTGGCAATTTGATCTCTGGTTCCTCTGCATTTTCTAAATCCAGTTTGAACATCTGGAAGTTCACGTATTGTTGAAGCCAGCCTTGGAGAATTTTGAGCATTACTTTGCTAGCGTGTGAGATGAGTGCAACTGTGCGGTAGTTTGAACATTCCTTGGCATTGGCTTCCTTTGGGATTGGAATGAAAACTGACCTTTTCCAGTCCTGTGACTACTGCTGAGTTTTCCATATTTGCAGGCATATTGAGTGCAGCACTTTCACAGCATCATCTTCCAGGATTCGAAACAGCTGAACTGGAATTCCATCACCTCCGCTAGCTTTGTGTAGTGATGCTTCCTAAGGCCACTTGACTTTGCATTCCAGGATGTCTGGCTCTAGGTGAGTGATCACACCATCATGGTTATCTGGGTCATAAAAATCCTTTTTGTATAGTTCTTCTGTGTATTTTTGCCACCTCTTCTTAATCTCTTCTGCTTCTGTTAGTTCCACACAATTTCTGTCCTTTATTGTGCCCATCTTTGCATGAAATGTTCCCTTGGTATCTCTAATTTTCTTGAAGATATCTCTAGTCTGTCTCATTCTATTGTTTTCCTCTCTCTCTTTGCATTGAGGAAGGCTTTCAATATTTGGCCTCAGGTCAAGCAAACAGGGAGGGAACACAGCCCTGCCTATCAACAGAAATTTGGGTTAAAGCTTTACTGAACATGGCCCCACCCATCAGAACAAGACCCAGTTTCCCCCTGAGTCTCTCCCATCAGGAAGCTTCCACAGCCTCTAATCCTTATCCATCAGAGGTCAGTCATAATCAAAACCACAGTCACAGAAAACTAACCAAACTGATCGCATGGACCACAGCCTTGTCTAGCTCAATGAAACTATGAGCCATACTGTGTAGGGCCACCCAAGACAGATGGGTAATGACAGAGTTCTGACAAAATGTAGTCCACTGGAAAAGGGATGGCAAAACACTTCAGTTTTCTTGCCTTGAAAACCCCATGAACAGTATGAAAAGGCAAAAAGATATGGCACTGAAAGATGAACTCTGCAGGTCAGTAGGTGTCCAATATGCTACTGGAGAAGAGTGGAGAAATAACTCCAAAAAGAATGAAGAGACAGAACCAAAGCAACAACAGCAGCCAGTTGTGGATGTGACAGGTTAGAGAAGTAAAATCCAATGCTATTATGAGCAATATTGAGTAGGTACCTGGAATGTTAGGTCCATGAATCAAGGCAAATTGGAAGTCGTCAAACAGGATATGGCAAGAGTGAACATCAACATTTTAGGAATCAGCTAACTAAAATGGACTGGAATGGCTGAATTTAACCATCCATTAATTAGATATAATGGCTATCTACTTCTGTGGGCAAGAATCCCTTAGAAGAAATGGAGTAGCCATCATGGTCAGCAAGAGTCCAAAATGCAGTACTTGGATGCATTCTCAAAAGTGACAGAATGATCTTTGTTTGTTTCCAAAGCAAACCATTCAATATCACAGTGATCCAAGTCTCTGCCCCGGCCAGTAATGCTGAAGAAGCTGAAGTTGGATGGTTCTATGAAGATCTACAAGACCTACTGGAACTAACACCCTAAAAAGATATCCTTTTCATTATAGGGGACTGAAATGCAAAAGTAGGAAGTCAAGAGCTACCTGGAGTAACAGGCAAATTTGGCCTTGGAGTCCAAAACAAAGCAGGTCAAAGGCTGATAGAGTTTTGCCAAAAGAATGCACTGGTCATAGCAAACATCCTCTTCCAACAACACAAAAGACAACTGTACACGCGGATATCACCAAATGGTCAATACTAAAATCAGATTGATTACATTCTTTGCAGCCAAATATGGAGAACCTATATACAGTCAGCAAAAAACAAGACTGGGAGCTGACTGTGGCTCAGATCATGAACTCCTTATTGCCAAATTCAGACTTAAATTGAAAAAAGTAGGGAAAACCACTAGATCATTCAGATATGACCTAAATAAAATCCCTTACAATTATACAGTGCAAGTAACAAACAGATTCAAGGGATTAGATCTGATAGACAGAGTGCTTTAAGAACTATGGACAGAGGTTCGTGACGTTGTACAGGAGGCAGTGATCAAGTTCATCCTCATGAAAAAGAAAGGCAAAAAGGCAAAAAGGTTGAGGAGGCCTTACAAATAGCTGAGAAAAGAGAAGCTAAAGACAAAAGAGAAAAGGAAAGATAACAAACACCTGGAAATATCTAATATTTGGCCAAGTAAAATTTTCCATACAGATGGAGAGGCCTTCACATCCATTGAATGTTAGAACACTGGGCTTAGTGCAGCTTAAGTTAGTCTATAGAAGCATTAGTGCTTAAAGGACTTCTTACAGGTCTATTTTGTGTGCATTAAGGAAGTTTCTCACCGGATTCGAAGCTAGTTTAATCTGAATTATGGTCTGGTACGTCTGGGACTCAAACTTCATGTGTCATGTTTGATAAAGACTATCCTGTAACAAACAACCTTGGCAGAAGGGGAAAAATAGTAAAAAGGAAAAACCAAACAAAAACCAGTAACAAGTGAAAAAACTGCCTTAATTGATGGGAAGTAAAAATAATAGCAGTCATCTAGAAAAGAAACTGAAGCCCTTTTGATCTTACCCATTTTTGAGATAAATAATGGATTCAATACAAAGGATTCCAAAATCAAAGATAAAATTTTTGGAAGATATCTCCAAATATTTAATGAGGCACTTATCTCCTAGCCAGTTTGTCTTGGAAGGCACACCAGGAACATCTGTTTTATTTCTCTAAGTTAAAAGAGTGTTAGGAGCTTAATTGCGACTTTTATTGTTTAATGCTCAAGGTGGCTATGTGAGAACACCTGCTTTAAAATGTTCACGACTGAAATGATGATGATGATGATAAAGTGAAACATTAGAGCCTCAAGATCTGTGGGGTAATGGAGAAGACCAGAGTTGCGCTGTCACCACGCCCGCTTCCCACAAGAAGGCCTCCATCCAGATCCCATGAGGCCCTTCAGCTGCCACGAGAGGATGTAATCCCTTCCCCCAGCTCGGCTGACTGCCAAAGCATATAGTTTTGTATTTCACCATCATTATAGAAAGCTCTATTCCAAAGAATCATCAAGCAGGTCACTAATTATCAGGGACTCAGTTGTGAGGAATACTGTTCCAAGGAAGGTTCCTTGAAGGTGATGAACTCCTAATAGTAAACTTTAGCCATATGTTAGCATGCCTTCGGAGAATAGCTTCCTTGGACCACAAAGTTCTGACTTCCCACCCGGTTAGTTTTCTTGAGCCCAGCTTTGGCATCTTGTTCTGTGCGTTCTCTGAGGAGCATCTTCCAGGCGGTGCCAAGAAGTGTGATGCTCTCCTTGTTATAAGTGGATTTGGAGAAACTGTTCCTGGTTGTTGCACGTTTCCTCCTGCCTGAACTGGAACTCTGGTATGCACTTTGATTTGCAGATAACCCTCTTAACACCCCCAGTCCCAGGCCTTGCAGGGAAGTGTTGAGGATTTTTGCCCAGCTCTCACCCTTTGACCTTCACTAGGATGACCATCAGCTAGAGAAGTCAGGGGTCTGGCTGGGTTGCTTTGGGCTGTGCTGTTGGTGAGCACTTTGCCCTGGGAGCCAACAACCCTGACTCTGCAAATGTACTGCAGGGCTTTTACTCTTGCTGAGGGAGTTTTATGGAGACTTGAGGGCTTTAACTGACCTTATCACTTAGGGACAGATGCTGTGCCCTGAGGTTACCAGAATCTGGTCACTTTCACATAATTTGAATGTGCCTTTTAATCTCCAATTCAAGGTATTGTTTGAAGCATACACACTGCTGCCAGTGATTGAGCTGCTGTTCAACACAGGCAATAATTGCATCATTTCACACATTCTAACAGAACACTCAGCCCAGTAGTTATTGCATCAGCTCAGAGCAATCCCCTCTTCCAATCAATTAAGCTGGTGATGCCTGTTAATCGCATTTTAAATCCTCACCTTACAACCTATTTCACAATTAGCTCATTGGATGAAGGAAATGACTTCCCAAAACTTAATCGGCCCTTGCTTAGGGGCCAATTGGCCTTTAAAGAGATTTTTCAGGATCTCCTGGGAACACCCATATCACATTTCCCTTCTCTCCTCCCCCTAGGGAGGAACCCTTGTTGATTCTCCATTCCAGGAATAGTAGTGCTGCTCCCTAGTTACAGTTTGTTTTTGTCCTAGGACACTATAGATGATGAAACTAGTTGTGTTTACTGTGTTTTTTCTCCTTTATTTATTTACTTTTGTTAAGCCAGTACTGCATGGTCATTATAGGAAAAATCAAAATACACAGCTAAGTCAAAGGAAGAATAAGTTACCTAAATTCCCACCCCCCTAAAACTCCCATGGCTACAATATTGACTTTCTTTTTAGACTCGTGTGTTTCTTCTTTGAATTAGCTACTAGAGCTAGATGCAAATCTCAATTTGAATGAAAGTTTAATATTAGTATATAACAGCGAAGAAAAGATGTAATATATAGAATAGATAATTCTGACTCTTCATTTGGAGGACAATAAACAAAGTCATCTCTTACATTAAATGTTATATATGGAAAAATCTACTTCAAATAGATTAAACGTTTAAATGTAAAAAAGACAATGAAGGAATTGTTTGAAAACCTGGTAGGCTGCATATCTGTTCCAGGGGTGGATGAAACTTTTTAAAACCAGGACCAAAAACTATAAAGAAAAATAGAGTTGTGTGTGATTTAAAAATTACCAAGTCAACAAATGGCAATGCATGTGTAATGCAAGTGACAACACTTATATATAAAAATTCAAACTCTTAAATTGGAGAAAAAGACAGAATGGGAGAAAGATACTCAAAGGATACAAGTGACCAATTTATTGAATAAATTCAAATGGCCAAAAACCAGCAGACATTTCAGAAGATGCTCAAATTCACTAGTTGTCAGAGAAAGACAAAGCAAACTAGAAAATATAGGTTATAACTATAAAAAACTATATTTTATAAAACTATAAAATACTACTTTACACTTAAACTGGCAGAAAGAGCCATAATACCATATGCTGATGGAGTTAAAAGGGGAACATACTCTTATATTTTGCTGGTGAAATGTGATGTGCTTAAAAAATCTTCTGGCATCTACTGTAATTGAAAGTACATGTACCCGTTGACCCAACAGTTGTATTCCTGGGAAGGTAGCCCTTAGAAATAAAACCAGCAGCTTGAGGATATATGTTCAAGGAGGTTTATAGCAGCATCATTCAGAGGGAAGAAATAAGAAAAAAGAGAATGCCCACCAACAGAATAATAATAATTTATAATACATCTATACAAAGGAGTCTTTTTCTTGTTTCAATAAAAAAATAAATTATAGCTAAACCAGATAATTTGGAGAGAATTCCCACAAGGTACTTTTGAGTAAGCAAAGATGGAAAAAAGTGCATGTTATATCCTATTCTCAAGGGGAAAATAAAAATCTGTATGTGTGTGGGTAAGATTATATAGTACAGAGAAGTATGGAAGGTTGTATTGTAAAAAGTAATTGCCTCAACTGAGGAAGGAGGCAGGGCTGAAGAAGAGAAAAATGAAAGAGAAGGGAGAGAGCGAGCCAAGTTAATGAAAATAAAAGAGAAAAACTTGACTGGAAATAAAAATCTATGCATATGATCATATCTATGCTTTTATATACTGTTATATGTATTTTGAGGGGTTAATTTTATTAATTTTATTGGCATATAGTTGATTTACAATGTTGTGATAGTTTCAGGTGTATAGCAAAGTGATTCGGATATATTCATTCTTTTTCAGTTTCTTTTTTCATGTAGTTTATCAGAGAATATTGAGTAGAGTTCTCAGCGCTGTATACAGTAGGTCCTTGTTGGTTATCTATCTTGAATACAGTAGTATATGTATTTTAATCCCAAACTCCTGGTTTATCCCTTCCCCTCACATTTCCCCTCTAGTAACCATACATTTGCTTTTGGTATCTGTAAGCTTGTTTCTGTTTTATAAATAAGCTTATTTATAAGTATCATTTCTCAAAATTCCACATAATACCAATGTAATATGATTTGTCTTTCTCTGGCTTCACTTAGTATTGATATGATAATCTCAAGGCCCATCCATGTGGCTGAAAATGGCATTATTTCATTCTTTTTAATGGCTGAGTAATAGTCATNAGGTTCGATGCAGGATGCTTGGGACTGATGCATGGGGATGATCCAGGGAGATGGTGTGGGGTGGCAGTGGGGGGGTGGGGATTGGGAGCTCATATACACTCATGGCTGATTCATGTCAATGTGTAGCAAAACGAATACAGTATTGTAAAGCAAAACAAACTAAAAAAGAAAAATTAAAAAAAAATTTACATCATGCAAAAAATAAAAATAAACATTGCATCAACAATAACAAAAAAAATGAAGAACCATCATAAGATCTATATTTTCCTCCCCCCTCCCCCAAATGCTGGCTTCATTTGAGAGGAAAAATAAAGGAGCTGCTGCCCTAATAGGGAGCCACACTGTGTTCTCTGCACTGCCTTAGACCAGGTATGATCCGAGGACACTTGGTAATAGGATAGAACCCAACAGGCTGATAGGGACCAGGTAGCACTTCCCCAGTCTGCACACTGCCTCCTCTTGGTAGAGGTGCTGCCTGTGGACAACGAGGTTTTCTCAGAAGTTCTTTCATAGTTTCAGTTGGAGTGACCTAGGCCACTGACGTGTGATGACTTGTAGAAGTGTGATGCAATTAAGGGTAGAAGCCCTGAACTTCTGATCTTCCAATCCATTTTCTCTCCCTCCCCCCAGTCCTTAATATAATCACACACAGCAGCATTGGCATATATTTCTGATTTTAAATATTCTGTCCCACCATTAAGTTCTGTGTTTGATACTGTGTTATTCTTTCAACTTAGATAATTTGTTGTCCCTCCTTCCCTACAAATACATCCTCCCTAAAAACAAAGAGTTAAACATTTTATGATTATGTGAATAATATGTTCTTACACTGGGAAATTCTGAAAGGAGGTAAAGGATAAACGAGGAAGAAAATAAGTTTAATAATTCTAACATCCAGAAAAAACTACTGTTAATTTTCTTTTAAGTCTTAACTCTATGAGTTTTTTCCCACATAAAAAGATCACACTACATGTACAATTTCATTTCCTAAACATTATATAATGAACATTTTCCAGTGGTCATCAAACACTTCTTAAAAATGTAAGTTAAAAGACACGATACTGGGCATTTGAATTATACTATCTAGTCGTGTTTTGTCTTACTGTTTTCTTTTCCTTAAAATGGGAAGATACTTGTATCAAAATAGAATTTTTATAATAGTTTTGATTATAGAAAACTTGGCAATAGAAAACAATTCAGTCTTTAAGTCCATAAAAGTTTATTGGTCTTGCTTCCTTGTGACAGTGTAAGAAGCTGAAGATAATCAATGGTGAGCAAGGCATAGCTCCTAAACTCCAGGGGCTTACACTCTTGTGTTGTAATATCACAAAAAACCATTAAAAAGCAAGTAAAAAGAACCTTTGATTCCTACCACCCAGAGAGAACCACAGCTAACAATTAGGTGTCTGACCTTTCAAACATACATTATGTATAAATAGTTCTAAACAAAAATGGAAGTACCTTATATACAATTCTATTCTGCTCTTCACCTAGCAGTATCATTTTCTGTCCTTAAATGTTAAAACTTTTTACTATTAATGGTTGCATAATTTTTTATTTTATGTATAAAATTAATTTAATCATACTTCTGTTGTTAAATGTTTAGATTGTTTTCAGTGTTTTGAATTACAAACTGCTTCAATAAGTATACTTAAAATCTTTCCCCCGACAAGACCTCTGTAAAATAATCTCTGAAGGTTGAATATTCAGTTCATAGAGAATGAACATGTTTAACACACTTAATATTAAGGAGTTATACTTCAGAAAGTTGGAATATTTTTTCACTCCCATCAAGAACACATAAGGATATGCCTCACTGTGTCTTTACCAACACACTGCATTATAAAACTCAATCTTTGTCAAGACTTTGTCATTTTAATTTACATATATTTGAATACTGGTAAGGGGAAAATAGTTTATTCACAAGATTTTTGCATATTTGTATTTGATTTTTTTTGCTTTAGGGTTTTTTTAAACCCATTTGAAATTTTTAAAAATGTATTAAAAATATTAGACTTTTGGGAAAGCTCCATTCTGTCTTCCACAGTTGCTGTACCAGCTTATGTTCCTTACCAACAGTGTACAAGGGTTCCCTTTTCTCTTACCCCTCACTATTATATACTATTATTGTACTCTTTGATGATAGCCATTCTGAATGGTGTGAGGTAGTATCTTACTGTGGTTTTGATTTGAAATTTTCTGATTAGTGATGTTGAGAATCTTTTTATGTGCTTGTTAGCCATCTGCATTTTCTATTTGGAAAAATGTCTATTCAGGGTCTTCTGTCCAGTTTTTAATCTGATTGTTTTTTTGATGTTGAGTTGTGTGAGCAGTTTATACATTTTGAATATTAACCTCTTATCAGTTGTATCATTTGCAAATATCTTCTCCCACTCAGTAGATTGTCTCTTTGTTTAGTCAATGGTTTCCTTTGCTGTGCAAAAGCTTTTAAGCTTCACTAGGTATCACTAGGTATCATTTAAGGACTTCCCTGGTGGCTCAGATGGTAAAGCATCTGTCTACAATACGGGAGACTCGGGTTCAATCCCTGGGTTGGGAAGATCCCCTGGAGAAGGAAATGGCAATCCACTCCAGTACTATTGCCTGGAAAATCCCATGGATAGAGGAGCCTGGTAGGCTACAGTGCATGGGGTCGCAAAGACTCGGACACAACTGAGCTACTTCACTCACTCACTCAGGTATCATTTTGACAGAATGCGGTCCACTGGAGGAAGGAATGGCAAACCACTTCAGTATTCTTGCCTTGAGAACCCCATGAACAGTATGAAAAGGCAAAAAGATAGGACACTGAAAGATGATACTATGCTACTGGAGATTAGTGGAGAAATAACTTCAGGAAGAATGAAGGGATGAAGCCAAGGAAAAACAACACACAGTTGTGCATGTGACTGGTGATAAAGGAAAGGTCCGATGCTGTAAAGAGCAATATTGCGTAGGAACCTGGAATGTCAGGTCCATGAATCAAGGCAAATTGGAAGTGGTCAAACAGGACGTGGCAAGAGTGAATGTCAGCATTCTAGGAATCAGCGAACTAAGATGGACTGGAATGGGTGAATTTAACTCAGATGACCATTATATCTACTAGTGTGGGCAGGAATCCCTTAGAAGAAATGGAGTAGCCATCATGGTCAACAAAAGAGTCCAAAATGCAGTACTTGGATGCAATCTCAAAAGAGACAAAATGATCTCTGTTCGTTTCCAAGGCAAACTCTTCAATATCACAGCAATCCAAGTCCGTGCCCCAACCAGTAATGCTGAAGAAGCTGAAGTTGAATAGTTTTATGAAGATCTACAAGATCTTCTAGAACTAACACCCAAAAAAGATGTCCTTTTCATTATAGGGGACTGGAATGCAAAAGTAAGAAGTCAAGAGCTACCTGGAGTAATAGGCAAATTTGGCCTTGGAGTACAGAATGAAGCAGGGCAAAGGCTAATAGAGTTTTGCCAAGAGGATGCATTGGTCATAGCAAACACCCTCTTCCAACAACATAAGAGAAGACTCTACGTATGGACATCACCAGATGGCCAACACCAAAATCAGATTGATTATATTCTTTGTGGCCAAAGATGGAGAAGCTCTATACACTCAGCAGAAACAAGACTAGGAGCCTACTGTGGCTCAGATCATGAACTCCTTATTGACAAATTCAGATTTAAATTGAAGAAAGGAGGGAAAACCACTAGACCATTCAGGTATGACCTAAATGAAATCCCTTATGATTATACAGTGGAAGTGAGAAATAGGGACTAGATCTGATAGACAGAGTGCCTGATGAACTATGGACAGAGGTTTGTGGCATTGTACAGGAGACAGGAATAAGACCATCCCCAAGAAAAAGAAATGGAAAAAAGCAAAATGGCTTTCTGAGGAGGCCTTACAAATAGCTGTGAAAACAAGAGAAGCTAAAAGCAAAGGAGAAAAGGAAAGATATACTCATTTGAATGCAGAGTTTCAAAGAATAGCAAGGAGAGAAAAGAAAGCCTTCCTCAGTGATCAATGCAAAGAAATAAAGAAAAAACAATAGAATAGGAAAGACTAGAGATCTCTTCAAGAAAATTAGAGATACCAAGGGAACATTTCATGCAAAGATGGGCTCAATAAAGGACAGAAGTGGTATGAATCTAACAGAAGGAGAAGGTATTAAGTAGAGGTGTCAAGAGTACACCGAAGAACTATACAAAAAAGATCTTCATGACGCAGATAATCACGATGGTGTGATCACTCCTCTAGAGCCAGACATCCTGGAATGTGAAGTCAAGTGGGCCTTAGAAAGCATCACTACAAACAAAGCTCGTGGAACTGATGGAATTCCAGTTGAGCTATTTCAAATCCTGGAAGATGATGCTGTAAAAGTGCTGCACTCAATATGCCAGTAAATTTGGAAAACTCAGCAGTGGCCATGGGACAGGTAAAGGTCAGTTTTCATTCCAATCCTAAAGAAAGTCAATGCCAAAGAATGCTCAAACTACGGCACAACTGCACTCATCTCACATACTAGTAAAGTAATGCTTAAAATTCTCCAAGCCAGGCTTTAGCAACTTGTGATCCATGAACTTCCAGATGTTCAAGCTGGTTTTAGAAAAGGCAGAGGAACCAGAGATCAAATTGCCAACATCCGTTGGTTCATCAAAAATGCAAGAGAGCTCCAGAAAAATATCTATTTCTGCTTTATTGACTATGCCAAAGCCTTTGTGTAGACCACAATAAACTGTGGAAAATTCTGAGAGAGATGGGAATACCAGACCACCTGACCTGCCTCTTGAGAAATCTGTATGCAGGTCAGGAAGCAACAGTTTGANCTGGATCATGGAAAAAGCAAGAGAGTTCCAGAAAAACATCTATTTCTGCTTTATTGACTATGCCAAAGCCTTTGACTGTGTGGATCACAATAAACTGTGGAAAATTCTGAGAGAGATGGGAATACCAGACCACCTGACCTGCCTCTTGAGAAATCTGTATGCAGGTCAGGAAGCAACAGTTTGAACTGGACATGGAACAACAGACTGGTTCCAAATAGGAAAAGGTTGCAAATAGCCAAATATGTCAAGGCTGTATATTGTCACCCTGCTTATTTAACTTACATGCGCAACACATCCTGAGAAACGTTGTGCTGGAGGAAGCACAGGCTGGAGTCAAGATTGCCAGGAGAAATATCAAAACCTCAGATATGCAGATGACACCACCCTTATGGCAGAAAGAGAAGAACTAAAGAACCTCTTGATGAAAGTGAAACAGGAGAATGGAAAAGTTAGCTTAAAACTCAACAGTCATAAAAATAAGATCATGTAATCTAGTCCCACCACTTCATGGGAAATAGATGGTGAAACAGTGGAAACAGTGGCTGACTTTATTTTTCTGGGCTCAAAAATCACTGCAGATGGTGATTGCAGCCATTAAATTAAAAGACACTTACTCCTTGGAAGGGAAGTTATGACCAACCTAGACAGCATATTCAAAAGCAGAGACATTACTTTGCTAACAAATGTCCATCTAGTCAAGGCTATGGTTTTCCCAGTAGTCATGTATGGATGTGAATGTTGGACTATAAAGAAAGCTGAAAATGAAAGTGAAGTCGCTCAGTTGTGTCGACTCTTTGAGACTCCGTGGACTGTAGCCCACCAGGCTCCTCTGTGCATGGGATTCTCCAGGCAAAAATACTGGAGTGGGTTGCCATTTCCTTTTCCAGGGTATCTTCCCGACCCACTGAACCAGTTATTAAAAGAAAGCTGAGCACCAAAGAATTGATGTTCTTGAACTGTGGTGTGGGAGAAGACTCTTGGGAGTCCCTTGGACTACAAGGAGATCCAACCAGTCCATCTAAAGGAGATCAGTCCTGGGTGTTCTTTGGAAGGACTGATGTTGAAGCTGAGACTCCAATACTTTGGCCATCTCATGTGAAGAGCTGACTCATTTGAAAAGACCCTGATGCTTGGAAACATTTAGGGCAGGAGGAGAAGGGGATGACAGACGAGATGGTTGGAGAGCATGGTTGGATGAGATGAGAGATGGTTGGATGAGATGAGAGATGGTTGGATGGCATCACCGAATCAATGGACATGGGTTTGGGTGAACTCTGGGAGTTGGTGATGGACAGAGAGGCATGGTGTGCTGTGGTTCATGGGGTCACAAAGAGTCAGAAACGACTGATTGACTGAACTGAGCTGAACTGAAATGAGCTCTAGTAGAGGCAGCTTAAATGTCCATCAACAGATGAATGGATAAAGATGCATACACAATGAAATACTACTCAGCCATAAGAAACAAAGAGAATTTGCCATTTCCAACAACATAAATGGACCTAGAGGATATTATGCTGAATGAAATAAATCACAGAGAAAAACAGTGTATTATATTACTTACATATGGAATCTAAAAATCACAACAAAAAAAATTAAAAAATAAAAAACACAACAAGCGAGTGACAACAGACTCATAGATACAGAGAACAAACGGTTACAAAGGGGAAGGGGAGGGGCAATATAAGGGCAGGGAATTAAGAGATATAAACTGTTATTTATAAAATAAACTATAAGGATATGTTGTACAATGCAGGAAATACAGGCAATATTTTATAAGAACTGTAAGTGGAGAATAACCTTTAAAAATTGTGAATCACCATATTGTACATCTGTAACTTACTTATAATGTACATCAACTATACTTCAGTTTATCAAAAAGAATATTAGACATTTGTTTTAAAAAATTAAAAATTGTTTCCTTGGTTTGTTAGTTTCCATTTAATTGTATCCTTTATATTTGAAAGTTTAAAGTCAGCCTGCATTCCTGGGCTCATGCCCTCCTTCCTGCAGCTTCAAAGCCAGGAACTGGCATCCCTCTAACCCTTCTTCCACAATTACATCTGCCTCTGACTCTTCTCTTCTGCCTCCCTCTTCCACTTATACTAACCCTTGTGATTATATCTGGCTAACCTGCATTCCAGGAGTGTCTCATTATAACAAGATCAGATGATCAGCCAGCTAGCTGAATCTTTATTATTCACAGATGTAGGAATTATGATGTGTGCATGTCTGGTAGGCCATTATTCTGCTCTCCTTAATATTTTATTACACTTTTTTTTTTTTTACCAGATACTACTTCTGTATACACCTCTGTCTGTCCACCAAGCCATCTTATTTTTTGAATGCATTTCAAAGTAAGTTGCAGACATTAGTATACTTCTCCCGAAATACTTCAGTATGAGCATCATAAAGTGGGATTTAATGTTTGTTAACAATTTAAATTTTAAGGTAAAATTTACATACAAGGAAATGCACAAATTTAAAATGTATGTTTGCTGAATTTTAGTAAATGCATATAGATGTATAACCCTAAAGCCGATCAATATATAGAATGTTTGCATATGTTAAACCATCGTTGTGAACCTGGGATGAATACAACTTGATTATGATATATGATCTTTTTGTGTTATTGGATTCAATTTGTTAATATTTTGTTCAGAATTTTACATTGGTATTCATTCACAATAGCCAAGACATGGAAACAAATGTCCATCAACAGATGAATGGATAAAGAAAATGTGGTGTTGTGTGTGTGAGTATATATATTTGAGTCAGCCCAGGAAAATGATGAAATGATACCTTTTGTAGTAACATGGATGGGTTAGAAATTATCATGCTCAGTGAAGTGAATCAGAAAGACAAATATATGATGTCACTGATATGTAACATATCATATGATATCATTTATATGTGATAAAACTTTTATGCTATATCTAAAAGAAATGATATAAATGAACTTAATTACAAAACAGAAACAGACCCACAGACATAGGAAACATAATTTTGGTTACCACAGGGGAAAGTAAGGGAGGGATAAATTAGGAGTTTGGGATTACTAGATACAAACTACTATATATAAATAAATAACCAATAAGGTCTTGCTATATAGCAAGGAAACTATAATGCAGTATCTTATAATAAACTATAATGGAAAACAAATGTGGAAGAATATAACTGAATCTCTTTGCTGTATACCTGAAACTAACACAATATTTTAAACCAACTCTACCTCAAAAAAATTTTTTTATGAATCATATGAAAAAATAAATGAAATATTAACATCACCTCTCATGGCCCCTTCCCAACCATTGTTTTGATTTTCATTTCTGTACCATAGGTTAGTTTCACCTGTTCTAAATCTCATATAAACAGTTACTTACCATGAACGTTTTAACATAAGACTTCACTCACTCAGACTTTTTGGGTTTGTTTTTGATTGAGTTTAGTATTAGCAGTTCATTCCTTTTTACTGTTTTGTCATAGCTTTTCTATGAGAAACCTAGATAGTGTATTCAAAAGCAGAGACATCACTTTGCTGACAAAGTTCTGTGTAGTCAAAGCTATGGTTTTTCCAATAGTGATGTAGGAATGCAAGAGATGGACCATAAAGAAAGCTGAGCACCAAAGAATTAATGCTTTTGAACTATGGTGCTGGAGAGGACTCTTGAGAGTCTCTTGGACCACAGAGAGATCAAACCAGTCAATTCTAAAGGAAATCAGCCATGAGTATTCTTTGGAACGACTGATGTTCAAGCTGAATCTCCAATACAATAATTTGACCACCTGATGTGAAGAGTCAACTCAATGGAAAAAGACCCTGATGCTGGGAAAGATTGAGGGCAGTAGGAGAAGAGGGCATCACAGACTCAAGGGACATGAGTTTAAGCAAACTCTGGGAGATAGTGAAGGACAGAGAAGTTTGGCATGCTGAAGTCCATGGGGTCGCAAACAGTCAGACACAACTTAGCAACTAAACAATCTTTTTATTGTGGATATTCCATTGTATTGACTGTCACTATTGCACAGTTGATGAACAAAAGATTTCTTTAAAGGCTCTTAAAACTAAATCTCCTATGAAAATTCTTACAAAAGTCTTTTTGTAGTCACATGTTTTTATTCCTCTTGGGTAAATACTCAGAATTGATGAACAATGGAGGAAGTGTATGTTTAGTTGTATGAGAAACTTTGTCCTTGTTGTTCAGTCACAGAGTTATGTTTGATTCTTTGCCACCCCATGAACTGCAGCACTCCAGGCCTGCCTGTCCTTCCCCATCTCCTGGACCCTGCTCAAACTCATGTCCAATGAGTCAATAATGCCATCCAATCATCTCGTCCTCTGTTATCCCCTTCTCCTCCCACCTTCCATCTTTTCCAGCATCAGGAACTTTTCTAATAAGTCAGCTCTTTACATCAGGTTGCTAAAGTACTAGAGCTTCAGTTTCAGCATCAGTCCATCCACTGAATATTCAGGACTGATTTCCTTTAGGATTGACTGGTTTGATCTTGCAGTCTAAGATACTCTTAAGAGTCTACTTCAACACCACAGTTCAAAAGCATCAATTCTTCGGCATTTAGCCTTCATTATGATCCCATTCTCACATCAATACATGACTACTGGAAAAACCATAGCTTTGACTAGATGGACCTTTGTTGGCAACGTAATGTCTCTAATTTTTAATATGCTATCTAGGTTTGCCATAGCTTTTCTTCCAATGAGAAACTTCAGTTCAGTTCAGTTCAGTCGATCAGTGTCTGACTCTTTGCAACCCCATGAATCACAGCACGCCAGGCCTCCCTGTCTATCACCAGCTCCCGGAGTTCACTCAGACTCACGTCCATCGAGTCGGTGATGCCATCCAGCCATCTCATCCTCTGTCGTCCCCTTCTCCTCCTGCCCCCAATCCCTCCCAGCATCAGAGTCTTTTCCAATGAGTNCATGACATCTCCCAGGCAAGAATACTGGAGTGGGTTGCCATTTCCTCCTCCAGGGGATCTTCCCAGCCCAGGGACTGAAGCCACGTGTCCAGCATTGGCAACACTGAACCACTTGAGGTCCTTGCTTATAATCTGCATTTGTGACCTCATTAGGAAACCATTCAGATGAGTGACAGCCTCTCCCTGGGAGGGTATAGGTGAAGAGAGGCAACAGTCTTTTCCTAGAATCTTGACAGAGTGGAGCCCTGTAGACGGAGGTTCTAAAGTGAGGCCTGGGCAGAGCATTACAAGGAAAGCAATTCCCAAAGTACAGAGTGGGGAACAAGGAACAGAGGGTCAGCATGAACCAGAGACCAGACTTCCCTGGCTAAAGAATTTGGATCAGATGTATGGGCATGGCAAGGGGGGTGAATTGGGAGACTGGGATGGAGGCATGTGCGCTGCCATGCATAAAACAGATAACGAATGGGAAGCTGCTGTATAGCACAGGGGGCTCAGCTCCATGCTCTGTGACGGCCTAGGGGGCAGGATGGGGCAGCGGGAGGGCAGTCCAAGAGGAAGGGGGTACATGGATACACATAGCTGATTCACTGCCTTGTACTGCAGAGACTAACACAGCACTGTAAAGAAGCTATACCTCAATTTAAAAAATAAGAGAATTCAGATCAAATCAGCATTAAGCATTCTAATATAAAAAGCAGCAATGAGACATCAGTTCAGTTCAGTCGCTCAGCCGTGTCCGACTCTTCGCGACCCCATGAATCGCAGCACTCCAGGCCTCCCTGTCCATCACCAACTCCCGGAGTTCACTCAGACTCACGTCCATCGAGTCCATGATGTCATCCAGCCATCTCATCCTCGGTCGTCCCCTTCTCCTCCTGCCCCCAATCCCTCCCAGCATCAGTCTTTTCCAGTGAGTCAACTCTTCGCATGAGGTGGCCAAAGTATTGGAGTTTCAGCTTTAGCATCATTCCTTCCAATGAACACCCAGGACTGATCTCCTTTAGGACGGACTGGTTGGATCTCCTTGCAGTCCAAGGGACTCTCAAGAGTCTTCTCCAACACCACAGTTCAAAAGCATCAGTTCTTCAGTGCTCAGCTTTCTTCACAGTCCAACTCTCACGTCCATACATGACTACTGGAAAAACCATAGCCTTGACTAGACAGACCTTAGTTGGCAAAGTAATGTCTCTGCTTTTGAATATGCTATCTAGGTTGGTCATAACTTTCCTTCCAAGGAGTAAGTGTCTTTTAATTTGATGGCTGCAACCACCATCTGCAGTGATNCTAACACCCAGGACTGATCTCCTTTAGGATGGACTGGTTGGATCTCCTTGCAGTCCAAGGGACTCTCAAGAGTCTTCTCCAACACCACAGTTCAAAAGCATCAATTCTTTGGCACTCAGCCTTCTTCACAGTCCAACTCTCACATCCATACATGACTACTGGAAAAACCATAGCCTTGACTAGACAGACCTTAGTTGGCAAAGTAATGTCTCTGCTTTTGAATATGCTATCTAGGTTGGTCATAACTTTCCTTCCAAGGAGTAAGTGTCTTTTAATTTGATGGCTGCAACCACCATCTGCAGTGATTTTGAAGCCCCCCAAAATAAAGTCTGCCACTGTTTCCACTGTTTCTCCGTCTATTTTCCATGAAGTGATGGGACCAGATGCCATGATCTTCGTTTTCTGAATGTTGAGCTTTAAGCCAACTTTTTCACTCTCGTCTTTCACTTTCATCAAGAGGCTTTTTAGTTCCTCTTCACTTTCTGCCATAAGGGTGGTGTCATCTGCATATCTGAGGTAATTGATATTTCTCCCAGCAATCTTGATTCCAGCTTGTGCTTCATCCAGTCCAGCGTTTCTCATGATGTACTCTGCATATAAGTTAAATAGCAAGACTAAATAAAAAAATTTCATTGACTAAACCGAACACTCTTCAAGTAATCTGGCATCCTGCTGGAGGCTAAATAGTCTGTTTTGAGGGGTGGGACAACTGCTGGACCTCTTTGAATTGGGGTGTAGCATTCTTGCCAGCCTTGTCCTCTTGGTGCCTGGTGAGAACTGGTGACAATGATGCCAGAACAGGAGACGGCCAGGATAGCCAGTGTGCCCAGGCATCTCAAGGCCGCGCAGGTCAGGCAGCAGTACTGAGGCCACTGGAGGGGCCTGGGAGGGCAGCGTCATCAGCACGCTTCTCGCCCTGCGTGTGACTGGTCTGATGAGCACTTTGGCATACAGCGTGCCTAGCATCAGGGCTGTGACATCCGAGAATGCAGAGCGATTGGAGGACCAGAGACCTCTGTGGCGTGGTCCTTGCCTCTGATGCTGGCGGGTCTGCCGTCCCTGCAGGTGATCCACAGGCTCCCCCCAAGGCCTTGGTGTGGGCTGGGTTATCTCAGCATGTAATGTATATGTTTCCCTTGCTTTATTGGCTCCCTGTAAAGCACAATATTGACAATAAAATAGCTACTTTTGTCTCACCAGCCACTANCAGTTCTAACTGTTGTTTCCTGACCTTCATATAGGTTTCTCAAGAGGCAGGTCAGGTGGTCTGGTATTCTACCTGAATACCTGAAAAACTTACAGCACTTAAATAATTGTATTATTTTACACTCCTACCAACAGTGTATGAGTACAGTTACTCTAAGTTCTTGTCAGTATTTGATGTTGTCAGTGTTGTTAATTTTAGCCATTTTGGCTAATTTGTTTCTCCCCCTAGTTCCTTGGTTTGTAACAGGTTCTTTATTTGATCTCTCCCTTGTTTATTAAGATAGGCATCTGTTGCTATGAACTCCCCTCTTAGACCTGCTTTTGCTGGATCCCAAGTGTTTTTGTATGTTGTCTTTTCACTGTCTTTTAGTGTTTTCTGATTTTTTTTTTCTTTCACCCTTTGGTTGTTAAGGAGCATGTCGTTTAATCCCTATGTATCTATGATTTTCCAGTTTTCTTACAATTTCTTTCTAGTTTCATACCATAATGATCAGAAATGATGCTTGACTTGTTTTAAAAGTCTCTTAAAATATTTGGACTTGTTCTGTGGCCTAATATATGCTCTCTCCTGGAGAATGTTCCATGTGTACTTGAGAAGAATAAGTATTGTAAATGCCTTTGAATAAAATGTTCTGTAAATATCCCTCAAGTCTATTTGGTCTAATCTGCTTTAAGTCCAGTGTTTGCTTATTGGTTTGCTGTATGGATGATCTACCCATTACTGAAAATGGGGTATTATAGTCCCTTAGTATTACAATTACTGTTTGCTGTCTGTTTCTTCCTTTAGGGCTGTTAATATTTACTGTATAGATCTAGGTGTTTATGTTGGGTACATAAATATTTACAAATGTTATATCTTGTTAGATTTACCCCCTTTATCATTGTATAATTACCTTTCTTAGCTCTTACTGCAATCTTAAAGACTATTTTGTCTAGTATAAGCATAGCTACTCCTGCCGTCTTTTGGTTTCTACTAATATTTGCATGCATTATCTTTTCCTATCTCTTCACTTGTAGCCTGTATATATCCTTAAAGCTGAAGTGAGTTCTCTTGTTAACAATATATAGTTGGGCTTTAGGTTTTTTCCCCCATTTCCCACACTTTATACCTTTTAATTGGAGCATTTATTCCATTACGTTTGAAATAATTATTGAAAGGTATGGATTTTCTGCTACCATTTTTAAAAATGGTTTTCTGGCTGTTCTATAGTCCCCCTCTCCCCCTTTTTTCCTTCTCTTGCTCTCTTCCCTTGTGATTTGATGACATTCTGTAATGGTATGCTTAAATTCCTTTCTTTTTTGTGTCTGTTAGAGGCTTTTGCTTTGTGTTTGCCACAAGGCTTAATTAAAATGTAGATATAATAGTATATTTTAAGTTGTAGACCACTTAAGTTCAAATGAATACAAAAGCTCTGCATTATTACTCTCCTCCCCCCTTTTTATTTTTATTTTTTGACATCACAATTTATTTCTTTTTATCTTGTGTATTCTTGGCAAATTATGTAGTTACAGCAAATAATACTTTTTACACTTCATATCAGTTTCATAATTCATTTGCCTACTACCATTACAACATTAGAGTATTCTAAATTTAACTGTATTTTATCTTTACTGATGATGTTTATGCTTTCATATGTTTTCCTATTACTTCTTTTTAGCCTTCTATTTCAGCTTGAGGAAATCCTTTAACATTTCCTGTAAGGCCAGTATTATGGTAATGAACTTCTGCTTTTCTTTGTCTGGAAAACACTGTCTCTCCTTTAATTCTGGAGGACAACTTTGGTGGGTAGAGTATTCTTGTTTGACAGGTTTTTCCTTTCAGCACTTTGAATATATCATGCCACTTCCTTCTGGCCTGGAAATCTTCTGATGAAAAATCTACTGATAGTCTTCTGGGGGTTCCCTTATATATATCAAGTTGTTTTGCTCTTGCTGCTTTTAATATTCTCTCCATGCGTTTACTTTTCACATTTTGATTATCATGTGTCTTGCTGTGGGTCTCTTTGAGTTCATCTTATTTGAAACTCGCTGGGCTTCCTGGATATGGATGTCTATTCCTTCCCTCAGGTTAGGGAAGTTTTTAACTGTTATTTCTTTGAGCAAGCCTTCTGCCTCTTTCTTGCTCTCAATTCTCCTTCTGGGACCCCTGTAATGTGAACATTTGTCTGCTTTATGGTGAGCCTCTTAAACTGTCTTCACCCTTTTTCATTTCTTAAAAGCTTACACTCCTCTGCTTAAATCCCATCGCCTTGCTTTCCAGTTCATTGATATTGTCACTTGCTTCATCTATTCTGCTGCTAAACCCTTTTTTTTGAATGTTTTAGTCCAGTTATTATATTCTTAAGCTCTGTGATTTCTGTTTGGTACTTTCTTATATTTTCTTTTTTGTTTGTTTTTGTTATTACTTTGTTCGCCCATCATTCTCATGACTTTGGCGAGCATTTTTATGACCATTATTTTGAACTCTTTATCAGCTAAATCACTTATCTCCATTTCATTAAGGTCTACTTCTGAAATTTAATTTTGTTTTATTTAGAGCCCAATACCCCTGTTTCTTCATTTTTCTTGACTCTCTGTGTTGTTCTCTGTGCTTTAGATAAAACAATCATCTCTCGTAGTCTTGAAGGAATCATCTCTCATGGGAAATGAATCTTATCATTGAGCCTGGCTTTAGATCTCAAATTTCATGATTATGCAAGCAGTTCTGTGTTCTAAGTGGCTCCCAGAAATTGAGGATGTGCCAAGATTATCAATTAGTGTCCTTAAGGGAAAGAGTTTCAGTTAGTAAGTTCAGTTGCTCAGTCATGTCTGACTCTTTGTGACTCCATGGACTGCAGCATGCCAGGCCTCCCTGTCCATCACCAACTCTCAGAGTTTACTCAAACTCATGTCCATTGAGTCAGGGATGCCATCCAACCGTCTCATCCTCTATCATCCCATTCTCCTCCTGCCTTCAATCTTTCCCAGAATCAGGGTCTTTTCCAATGAGTTAGTTCTTCACATCAGGTGGCCAAAATATTTGAGTTTCAGCATCAGCATCAGTCCTTCCAATGAATATTCAGGACTGATCTCCTTTAGGATAGACTGGTTTGATCTCCTTGCAGTTAAAGGGATTGTCAAGAATCTTCTCCAACACCACAGTTCAAAAACATCATTTCTTTAGCACTCAGCTTTCTTTATAGTCCAACTCTTACATCCATACATGACTACTGGAAAAACCATATCTTTAACTAGTTGGACCTTTGTTGGCAAAATAATGTCTCTGCTTTTTAATATGCTGTCTAGGTNCATTGAGCCTGGCTTTAGATCTCAAATTTCATGATTATGCAAGCAGTTCTGTGTTCTAAGTGGCTCCCAGAAATTGAGGATGTGCCAAGATTATCAATTAGTGTCCTTAAGGGAAAGAGTTTCAGTTAGTAAGTTCAGTTGCTCAGTCATGTCTGACTCTTTGTGACTCCATGGACTGCAGCATGCCAGGCCTCCCTGTCCATCACCAACTCTCAGAGTTTACTCAAACTCATGTCCATTGAGTCAGGGATGCCATCCAACCGTCTCATCCTCTATCATCCCATTCTCCTCCTGCCTTCAATCTTTCCCAGAATCAGGGTCTTTTCCAATGAGTTAGTTCTTCACATCAGGTGGCCAAAATATTTGAGTTTCAGCATCAGCATCAGTCCTTCCAATGAATATTCAGGACTGATCTCCTTTAGGATAGACTGGTTTGATCTCCTTGCAGTTAAAGGGATTGTCAAGAATCTTCTCCAACACCACAGTTCAAAAACATCATTTCTTTAGCACTCAGCTTTCTTTATAGTCCAACTCTTACATCCATACATGACTACTGGAAAAACCATACCTTTAACTAGTTGGACCTTTGTTGGCAAAATAATGTCTCTGCTTTTTAATATGCTGTCTAGGTTGGTCAGAACTTTTCTTCCAAAGAGCAAGCGTCTTTTAATTTCATGGCTGCAGTCACTACCTGCAGTGATTTTGGAGCCCAAGAAAATAAAGTCTTACACTGTTTCCACTCTTTCCTCATCTATTTGCCATGAAGTGATGGGACAAGATGCCATGATCTTAGTTTTCTGAATGTTGAGTTTTAAGCCAACTTTTTCACTCTCCTCTTTCACATTCATCAAGAGGCTCTTTAATTATTCTTCACTTTCTGCCATAAGGGTGGTGTCATCTGCATATCTGAGGTTATTGATGTTTCTCCCGGCATTCTTCATTACAATTTGTACTTCATCCAGCCCAGCATTTCTCATGATGTACTCCACATATAAATTAAATAAGCAGGGTGACAATAGACAGCCTTGATGTACTCCTTTTCCTATTTGGAACCAGTCTGTTGTTCCATGTCCAGTTCTAACTGTTGCTTCCTGACCTGCATACAGATTTCTCAAGAGACAGGTCAAGTGGTCTGCTATTCCTGTCTCTTTAAGAATTTTCCACAGTCTGTTGTGATCCACGCAGTCAAAGGCTTGACATAGTCAATAAAGCAGAAATAGATATTTTTCTGGAACTCTCTTGCTTTTTTTCCTGGAACTTTCTTGCCAACAGATGTTGGCAATTTGATCTGGTTCCTCTGCCTTTCCTAAATCCAGCTTGAACATCTGAAAGTTCACAGTTCATGTACTGTTGAAGCCTAGCTTGGAGAATTTTGAGCATTACTTTACTAGCGTATGAGATGTTGGCTGTTTGGAAGCCAAATCCACAGACAGCATCTTTTAAAGTATACAAGTAGACTTCCTTAGGGAAATTCTAGGAGATGGACATATCTCTGCACCCTGTGTGCTAAGCCCTGGGGAAATAACAAGATAAGAGCTGTTCCTAGTAATGGCTGCCAGAACCAGGCAGTCAAGGGCTTTGTACCCTGGGTGACAGCTGCAGAGGCCATGGCACCAGATATTTACACAAGATTTTTTAGGGAAATACTGGTGACTTGTTGAGGGGATGGCATGAAGGTGGTGCTTTCCATCCTCAGGAGAGGTGTAGTCAGCTCCCAGATTTGTGTTAAATTAGAAGCCTGCCCCTCAAACTGCAGATTTAAAAATAAGCATATAGCTCTCTTTCAGGGAGATGGGTTTCTAGTTCAGTCTGCTGCCTCTGTGCTGAGTTCACGGAGGAAGGGGGGGGGGGATAACAATGTAATTCCCCAGGAACCCAGTTTTCTATTGCCTTGTGGGTCTTTGGAATGCAATCCCCACTGAATGTCAGAGTTAGGTGTTTTAGAGCCCATCCGTTGGGTGCAAGCCTTAAAATTTGAGATGCTTGATGTTGAATGGGTCCAAACCCTTTTACTCCTCAAGGTGAAGTTGGAAGTTGTGAGTTCTCATCCAATTGTATGTCACTGATCTGAGGGCTGGGTTTATGACAAGTTTTTTTCTCAGCCTCTCCTAGCCATTTAAGTATCAGTGTTTTCTCATTTGTCTGATGTATATGAGTTACTCAGCTAGTTTCTGGATTCCTTTCAGAGGGAATTATTCCCTGTGTAGCTGTAGATTCTGTGCGTCCATGGCAGGATGTTAGTTCAAGAGCTTCTTATGTTGCTTTCTTGAACCGGAACTTCAGAAAATCTATATTTTTAAAAGCTTCCCTAGATAATCATAATTTGTTGCCTAGGTTAAGATTCTTCACTCTAAATTCTGATCTAAAGAGCTGGGATAGGTTTCCTAAGGTATTCATTGTTGTCTCTTGTTCCACAGGAGTCTTTTCAATGAACTAGAGAAAAGAAAGCACATCTTCCCATTTAGAAGTCCACGTTCCCATGGGCAGAATATTTTACAGGTAGGTGTACAGATTTGGAATTAGGGTAACTGGATCTAGAGAAGGTGGGCATGAGACAAATAGCTGAGAAACATCTCTCAACCTAGAAAAAATTAAGTTGCTGGGTGTTTTAATTGGAACTGTTATTGAATCAGGTCCTGTTATTTGCCACTTATAAAATCAAACTCACAAATGATAGAAAAAGAAATTGCTTTTTTCAGAATACTAACAATCTGGGGAGATGGTGGGCTCATTATTCCCTCAAAACCATCTCTAAATATTCTGCTTGGCCATGAAAACTTTTAAAGGGAAACAAGGACGTAATCTTAATCATTGAGATAAAGAGTCAGAGTCATCACCATCCCCCACTGTGTGCAGACTTGTGTTCTCTTCATGGTCTTTTTTTTAGATGCTATCTTGCTCACTCAGTTTCTTCATGAACTTACTGAAGGGGAATCTAGGGAAGAGATCTGGTCATCTGTTTATTATGTAGTCTTCATTTCTATTTCTTTTATTTATGGAATGAATCATCAGATTAGGAAAATTCTTGTGAGATGAAAAGGTTTGAAAGGTGTGCTGGGGCTGGAGATGAGTAGAGCATGGAGGTGCCTGGTTTAAGGTTAGTGACAAGGCAAAGGGTACCTCTTGCAGAGAGCTCATTCCTGAAAAGAGCTTTATTCTACCAAAAGCTGCTTACAGAACTGATGGAATAATAGAAGTTGGGGACTGCTTTTTTTGGCTAGTGAAAACTGATCATTGGTTGTTGAGGGACAGGTAGGTTAATAAGAGCAGCAAATCCATCACAAAGTTGTTGAATTTAAGAAAGAATGGGGTGCCGGGGTTTAATGGCCATACTACACATGAATAAATTTAAACAGGTCAGTGCCTCTAGAGCTTGGAGTCTGAGGGCAGGTGAGTGCTCCATAGAGAACTACCCAATCTGACACTCGCTCAGATGGCCTTGATTTCTTTACCTTAACAGTCATGGGACAGAGTGTCATATCTGTGGATTGCAGTGGGCTTTTTGACTTGGAAGGTGGTTGACCACACATGAACTGGGATACCCTGATTTATCTCAGTTATTCAAATCATTGTTTACATCTGTTGACTAAAAAAAGGTGTAGAACTTGAGAGTTGCAAGTTAAGTTTTATTTGGGGCAAAAGGAGGACTGCAGCCCGGGAAGCAGCATCTGAGATAGCTCTGAGAGACTGCTCCAAAGCAGCTGTGGGAGAAAGTCAATATATAAGGTTTTGGTGAAGGGGGACTTCAATACCATAAAGCACTCAATTTATAAAAGGTTTTTTGTTAGTCATGAGGGTCTGATGTCACCATGAAGGAATTTAGTGGTTCTCTAGATATGAGGAGATACAAGGATGGAGATCATAAAATCTGTTCCTAAAAAAAATCCAACTATCTAAAGACCTGTCCCACCAGATTCCCTGGAGCACAGAGTGCCTCACTCCACCCTGACCTCCCTTGGGGGTTGTTGAAGGGCCACAGCTATAGCAGGATGGGGTTCGATTTCCATAGAGGCAGATGGCAAATGCCTTTGTTGTTCACTCGTTGGCAATGCATTTGGTAAGTGCCAATTTGTAGATGACATGGCCCCCTTGTGGTCATAAATCCAACCATACTTGGGGGGGGGTGGCATTTCATGACCATTTTGTCCCGTGTTGCTGGGAAGGCTCATTTCCAATTCTGAAGAAGGTTTTTGTTGATAAGACACTCAATGTGCTATTATTGGACTAGGCCTTAATAGTCAAAGATCTCTGGACACCTGTCTTCTAGTTATGGTCCAGGAAAGTATTCCCTGTCATTGCATTTTTTCATACCTAGACTTACACTATTACAATCATTGATCATATATCGAGCTATACATTTGATCAACTGCTTCAAGTCTAGTTATCATTTTTGTCAGAGGCTCAGTCATATACTTGGTAATATAAAGAATAATAATCTTGTGAAACAAGCAAAATGCAAATGGTTTAGTTAATAACATTAGTGGAATTCAAAGTAAATATTTTAGCCATGAGCCTCCCATACCAAACCAGTTTTTTTTTTTTTTTGAAAGATCGTCAAGACTAGGGAATGGGTCACTTAAAGCAGAAATCTGATTTTTCATATGGTTCATCAAATGTGTTATATTAAATGATTTATCAGGTATGAAAATATAGCATTCACTTTGAATTATAGCACAGATATCTCCCTGAGATGCTGTAAGGTGTCAAGGCCTCTGTCTTTCTCATCATAGAGATCTCAGAATTCAATAGGCTAATAGCCCAGTTACTATCATTTAAAGCTTATGAAAGTTGTTAAGGCTTTGATATGATCAATTACATCCTCTAACCCCACTGAAGGCACACACAAACATATACAAAAGCTATTAAATGGTCCTACCAGTAGAATACACATCTTTGACCCATTGGGATCATACCAATGGTAGATTGTTTAGGGTTACCTCTAATTTGTTAACATGTATGACCTTAAATTCATGGGAATCCCAGGCTACACCTTCATATCTACCCCTGTAGCTGTGAAGGCCATAAATTAGTACCACAAATCCACTGATTTCCATACCAATCACTCTCTCCAAGGATAATAATAGACATAGTTCATAAAGCACCCAGCATTATCTCATAATTACCAAGCTGATCATTTTTAGTATGATTTAACCGTTCCCAACATAAAGGAGCTTTTAAACTTAAATGACCATAGCCCGGTGTTAACCATGTAGATACTCCTCATAACTGTGGGGGCTTTCCTTTTAACAGATGAGAGGCTAATTTTTTATTTAGGCTTAGCTCGTCACTCCGATTAAGTTTGAATGACCCTAAGAGAAAACTTAAATCTATGGCCAGCATTAGAGCAGGTATTATTATTAACTAGCCAGGTGAGAGGATCCCATCTAGTAATATCATAATATATAAAAGCTCCTATCTCATTTACATTTTTTTAGGAGTTTCTTCACTCAAGGTAATTTCCTTGCTGACAAAATGTAACAGATATAATAATAATATTTAACTTACATTAAACCTAGGTACAATGAAAATATTCTGCTTAATGTTAATTACTCTTAGACATGTCTATATTAATTAGATGAAATAAACATTAATATCAGGTATTTAATACTGAATATTTCCCAGTTCACGTGAACCTGAAATTCATTTAGGTTAATTTCTCTCGTATTTAGAATTATTTGATTTGTAAGTGCTTAATTTTTTTAAGGCCAATTAAATTAGAGCTTAGTTACAAACTAAGTTACAAACTGATCTCAGCAATCAGCAATATTATCCCAAAAAACAAAGACACACACTGAGATATACATATATCCAAACAGACACAAGAGATCCTATAGCTTTGTTTTCCAAACTTAGTTGTGAATACTAGTTTTAAAAAAATTGGTTGGAATAAGATTTTAAAAGGCTTTGTTCCCCTTTTTCTTTTCCTTTTGGTTTTAGGAATTAGAGATTGGCACTATGTTTCTCATATCAACCCTATGAGGGATGTAATAGCAAAAACAGTAACAAAATTTCGTTCTAGGACCATGTCTCCCAAACTCTCCCTACAAAGAAAGCCTTCACAGCAAAGTAATAAGGAGACTGACTCTGAAGACCCTGAGTTTAGGTCCTGGTCCACCATTCACTATTTGTATGACCTGGGCTGGTTCCTTAACCTCTGCATGCCTTGCTTATCTTATATAGGAAGTGGGTCATAAGAGTATCTGCCTCACTGGATTAATGGAGAATTAAATAAATACATTGCTAGGCACTTAGAACAGGGCCAGTACCTAGAAAATATTGTTTAAATGTCTGTGGTTAATAGCATCACTTCAGGGAGAATTGGATAAGGGAAGATGGATAGTTTGACTATTGTCTATAGTTTTTATAGGGAGAATGGAAGACAAGTCTGTTGATAATAATAGGAATCCGTAACATTCATATTGCCATACAAATGGTAGTAGCATGGAGGAGTTAGGAGCCCAGAGGGTGAGCCAGAAAACCTGAACTCAAATTTGACTGCCAGTTACAAATTGTATAACCTCAGACAGTTTACTTACCTTCTTTGTACTTCAACTGCCATTAGTAAAATACTAATAATAACAGTAGCTACTGTATAAGGTTGTTATAAGGCTTAAATGAGTTAATCCATGTAAATAAAGTAGTCAGATCAGGCCTTAGGCTCTAGTAAGTGCTACATACTAGCTACTAGGCCTCCCCGGGTAGCACTAGTGGTGAAGAATCTTCCTTTCGATGCAGGAGACGTGGGTTCAATCCCTGGGTCAGGAAGATACCCTGGAGTAGGAAATGGCAACCTGCTCCAGTATTCTTGCCTGGAAAATTCCATGGAGGGAGGAGCCTGGCACTATGGGCCTGCAAAAAGCCAAACACAAAAGAGCAAGTGGGCATGCACACATACACTAGCTACTATAATAAGAAGGGTATCTTAGGTATTAATTTTTTCTTTTATGTACTTTATTGTTCTCTGTATCAGCTAACCTTCACACAATTGTAACTCTTTCCTCAATGAGATTTAAAGAAAGTGAAAGTGAAAGTCATTTAGTCATGTCCAACTCTTTGCGACCCCATAGACTCAGTCCACGGAATTCTCCAGGCCTGAATACTGGAGTGGGTAGTCTTTCCCTTCTCCAGGGGATCTTCCCAACCCAGGGATTGAACCCAGGTCTCCCACATTGCGGGCAGATTCTTTACCAGCTGAACCTCAAGGGAAGCCCAAGAATACTGGAGTGGGTAGCCTACCCCTTCCCCAGCAGATCTCCTGACCAAGGAATTGAACTGAGGCCTCCTGCATCACAGGTGAATTCTTGACCAACTGAGCTATGAGGGAAGCCCAAATCTCTCAATGAGATTTAAAGAAGTCTCTCCAATTCAACATTTTTCACACATAGCTCCAACACATGGCATATTATGACCTATACTATGAGGAATCGGATTCAGATATGTGTTCTGCCCCTAAATAGTTCCCAAGATCTTAGGAAAGATGGTGATGTCTTTTGATAAGACATCACGCTGTGATAATGTAATCATCACATTACATTGCGGTGAGATCAGGCCCAAGAGCTGAGCTCTGACTAGAAGGTAAAAAGGCCTTATAGAGAGGATAACATTTAGGTTGGGCCAGGATGTGTAAGATTTTTTCAGAAGAAGACTAGAAATTGTTTTAGACACAGGATCCTCACCTCCAGCAATGATCTGCAGGCATGTTAAAACATGAACTTTGAGGGTTTTACTGAAAATTTGTGTGTCTAACACTTTCCCAAGTGATGCTGATGGTGCTGGCCCAGGCCCCATACTTTGAGAAGCACTAATTTAAGATAAGGCTTCCCTGGTGGTTAAGTTGGTAAAGAGACTGCCTATAATGCAGAAGACCTGGGCTCAATCCCTGGATCAGGAAGATCCCCTGCAGAAGGGAATGGCAACCTATACCAGAATTCTTCTCTGGAGAATCCCAAGGAGAGAGGAGCCTGGCCAGCTACAGTCCATGGGGTCACAAAGAGTCGGACACAACTGAGCAACTGATGCTTAAATTAAATTAAGATCAGTAATTCACCTTGGCTTCACTTCACTTTTTGGAGAAGGAAATGGCAACCCACTCCAGTATTCTTGCCTGGAGAATCCCATGGACAGAGGAGCTTGGTGGGCTACAGTCCACAGGTCACAAAGAGTCGGACATGACTGAGCGACTTCACTTTCACTCACTTTCATTTCACTTCACTTTAGAATTCCTTGGGCAACTGAAACGAACCAACAAACAAACAAAACTGTCAGAATGACATCAGGTATTGGTATTTAAAAAAAAAAAAAAAAAAAACTGCTCAGCTTACTTCTTGGCAACTGAGATTGAGTGCCTCTGGGTTCAGGCTGAATTTTACAGAGCGCTTTCATGGGCTTCATTGATCTTCCCAAGGTTTGGGGTGTTATTATTGCTATCCCACTTCATGGTGGCTTTGATTTTATCTTGGAGACACAGATAAGCGAGGATTTGTTGAGGGTCACTAAGTCCTTGGTGAATCTAGACTCGAACCCAGGACACTGGCTAATCAATTGTCAGTTTTGAAGCTGGGGATAAGTAATGCATCCAAGGAGAATGGTGTGAGTATGTACAGGAGTGAACAGAGTGTGTCAAGGTGTGAGTGGTCATTTGGGGTGGCTGGGCCAGGGATGCCCCAGAAAGATGAGGCTGGGGCAGTTTGGGGCCATGGCAAAGGGGCTACAAAGTCATGTTTAGAAATAAGAACTTTATTTGGCAAGCATTAGGAAGCCATTAAAAGGTGCATATTAAGAAAAAAAATTTAATATTTTCTAAGAACCAAAGTCTGGGATGGCCCCTGTGCTCCATGATTAATATACAGTATCCCCAGTTCTCAAAACAATGCTATAAAGTGGGGCTTATTTGATGAATGAGGAAACTGAGGTACAGAAGGGTCAAGTGGCTCACTGGTCACAGAGGCAACAAGTGGCTGAATCTGAATTCAAAGCCAGGTTTGTCAACTCTAAAATCTATAGTTTTCATAATATTGCACCAACATGATTTGGAAGTGTTTATCTTTTATCTTGGGGGGCTTCAAAATCACTGCAGATGGTGATTGCAGCCATGAAATTAAAAGACGCTTACTCCTTGGAAGGAAAGTTATGACCAACCTAGAGAGCATATTCAAAAGCAGAGACATTACTTTGCCAACAAAGGTCTGTCTAGTCAAGGCACTGGTTTTTCCAGTAGTCATGTATGGATGTGAGAGTTGGACTGTGAAGAAGGCTGAGTGCCAAAGAATTGATGCTTTTGAACNAAAAAAAAAAAAAAAAAAACTGCTCAGCTTACTTCTTGGCAACTGAGATTGAGTGCCTCTGGGTTCAGGCTGAATTTTACAGAGCGCTTTCATGGGCTTCATTGATCTTCCCAAGGTTTGGGGTGTTATTATTGCTATCCCACTTCATGGTGGCTTTGATTTTATCTTGGAGACACAGATAAGCGAGGATTTGTTGAGGGTCACTAAGTCCTTGGTGAATCTAGACTCGAACCCAGGACACTGGCTAATCAATTGTCAGTTTTGAAGCTGGGGATAAGTAATGCATCCAAGGAGAATGGTGTGAGTATGTACAGGAGTGAACAGAGTGTGTCAAGGTGTGAGTGGTCATTTGGGGTGGCTGGGCCAGGGATGCCCCAGAAAGATGAGGCTGGGGCAGTTTGGGGCCATGGCAAAGGGGCTACAAAGTCATGTTTAGAAATAAGAACTTTATTTGGCAAGCATTAGGAAGCCATTAAAAGGTGCATATTAAGAAAAAAAATTTAATATTTTCTAAGAACCAAAGTCTGGGATGGCCCCTGTGCTCCATGATTAATATACAGTATCCCCAGTTCTCAAAACAATGCTATAAAGTGGGGCTTATTTGATGAATGAGGAAACTGAGGTACAGAAGGGTCAAGTGGCTCACTGGTCACAGAGGCAACAAGTGGCTGAATCTGAATTCAAAGCCAGGTTTGTCAACTCTAAAATCTATAGTTTTCATAATATTGCACCAACATGATTTGGAAGTGTTTATCTTTTATCTTGGGGGGCTTCAAAATCACTGCAGATGGTGATTGCAGCCATGAAATTAAAAGACGCTTACTCCTTGGAAGGAAAGTTATGACCAACCTAGAGAGCATATTCAAAAGCAGAGACATTACTTTGCCAACAAAGGTCTGTCTAGTCAAGGCACTGGTTTTTCCAGTAGTCATGTATGGATGTGAGAGTTGGACTGTGAAGAAGGCTGAGTGCCAAAGAATTGATGCTTTTGAACTGTGGTGTTGGAGAAGTCTCTTGAGAGTCCCTTGGACTGCAAGGAGATCCAACCAGTCCATTCTGAAGATCAGCCCTGGGATTTCTTTGGAAGAAATGATGCTAAAGCTGAAACTCCAGTACTCTGGCCACCTCATATGAAGAGTTGACTCATTGGAAAAGACTCTGATGCTGGGAGGGATTGGGGGCAGGAGGAGAAGGGGACGACAGAGGATGAGATGGCTGTATGGCATCACCGACTCGATGGCTGTGAGTCTGAGTGAATTCCGGAAGTTGGTGATGGACAGGGAGGCCTGGTGTGCTGCAATTTATGGGGTTGCAAAGAGTCGGACATGACTGAGTGACTGACTGAACTGAAGAAACATCTTTTTTGTTCAGCCTTCAATTTTGGAATAATTTATTATAAAAAAGAGCCATAAGAAAATAATTCAGCATTTCTATCCATCCTTCACCCAGCTTCCCCTAATATTCATTGTATATAACTGTGGTACAAACATCACTGGCTTAACTTTGGATTTTTGCAGACTACATACTTAGCAGGCCCTCACAGAGGTACAAACATAAGCAATATTTACTTTGGTTCTAAGGTTTACTTTTTCTTCTCTCTCCCTTTCGCTCCAGGCATCTTATGCCTAACACCCAAATGCTCTGGCTGTTACTAAGCCTCTTCTCCAAAGTGCCTTATCCCCTTCTGTGTGCTCTTACATCCTGCCCCCTTCCTCCATCCTTCAGGGTCCTACTCTCTGAATCAACTCATTGCATTATTGTGGTAGTGAATGAATGAGTAGACTATGCTTTTAGGTACAATTTTGTTGAACTGGGGGACCAGCAAGGTAGGACAAGAGGCTCCTTCCCATTAAAGATATGGTTTTGATGAATGTCACGTATGTCAGCATTCATATCAGATGATGCCACTGGCTGAAGGGTAGATTCTCACCAAAGCACCAGGTGAAAGATCTGAGAATGAGGCTGCCTTAGCGGTAAGAAGAGGAAGCTACCTGAAAAATTTTAGAGTGCATAAAAGCTCTGCTGCTCCCTAAATGCTACCTCTCCCCTACACAGCGAATTCTCTTCTCAGAGCAAGTTTGAAGGGGAAGAGTTCTTGAGAGAAGGTATTTAAAGACCTGGGGGCATGACCCCCATTATTCTCCCACCAGACAGGAAGGCAGCTGGGTGCCTGGAAGGCAGGCTTCTTGAGGATGGACCCTCCCTCACTTCATGAAGGCAGGGCACCAAGGGTGCTCAGTGCGTATTGACCCATTGACTGCCTGGCTGATAGAGTAAGCGAGGTGAAGAAGGGAGTGGCTGACTTTAGTCTGTAGATAACTGCCCAGTACTCAACCATCATCTTCAGGGACTCACAGGCCTTAGAAACTGGTGTGATGTGGCCTTCACGCAATTCAGGGTGAGTTGTCTGAGTTCAGGAGTTCATACTCAAGGAAGGCGTCAGGTATGAAGAATGGGGTAGGACCTTGATAAGGAGTTCTGTGCCTGGGGAACTGTACCAAGCACCATATGAAGCAAGCAAAACACCCCTTCCCTGGGTGTTCCTTGACTAAGATTTTTCACAAAAGAAAAGATTTATTTCTTAGCATCTTTTTTCAAAATGTCATCTTATTGGGGATTTCCTGGTGACTCAGTGGTAAAGAATCTGCCAGCCAACTAAGAGGATGTGGGTTTGATCCCTGGTCCAGGAGGATCCCATGGGCCGAGAAGCAACTGAGTCTGTGTACCACAACTACAGGACCTGTGCTCTAGAGCCCAGGAGCTGCAACAATTGTGCTACAACTACTGAAGCCTAAGTACCATATAGCCCGTGGTCCACCTCAATGAGAAGAAGCCTGTGCACTGCAACTAGAGAGGAGCCCCTGCTTGCTGAAGCTAGAGAAAAGCCCTTGCAACAATGAAGACCTTGCACAGCCAAAAAAATAAGTAAAATTATTAAGAAATGGTATCCTACCTGATTTCCTTCTTTTCTCCTACTCTCTTTTCCTTTCATCTATACTGGACTCTAAAATTTCTCTCCTTTTATCTCTTTTCTAGTTCATAAGTGACCTTTTGGAGATTTATGTCTCTTCGTCTCATCACAGAAGCTAGATGAATTGCATTTTCCAAATCTCTCTGGTCATATCACTACCCACTTTTTCTCCCCCCAAATTTACTTTGTTCTCCAAGTGGTTGTTGCTTAGTTGCTCTGTTTTGTATCTTTGTGACTCCATGGACTGTAGTCCGCCAGTCTTCTCTCAACATGGGATTCTCTAGGCAAGAATAGTGGAGTGGGTTACCATTTCCTTCTCCAGGGGATCTTCCTGACCCAGGGATTGAACCTGCATCTCCGGCTTGGCAGGCGGATTCTTCACCACCGAGCTGCCTGGGAAGCCCCATTCTCTCACTTGATTTCAGATGTAATGGAAGGATCTAGACTTTGAACCATGAAACCATTTTGCTTGCATTCTTTCTTCTCTTTTCTACCAGGTCTTTTGTTTACCGCTTCACTCCGAATGATTATATTACCTTGTTTTCCTCCTTTAGATTATTTGGTTTGTTCCTGAATGGGCTTGAGAAAATGATCATTTTATGTCTACCCCTCTTAACACTGCCTTCCTCCCTGGAACCTGGCTAAAGAGAAATGGCAGGGCTCTGTGTGAGTGAGCAGGGACCAAACCAGAGGTGGTCTAACAATATTGAGGGTTCCTGGTGTCCATGGTCAGCAGAGAACTAGTCTTCCAACAGAATCTTTCAGGTAAAGAAAAACTCCTGGGTGGCTCTCGTATATGTTTAAATCAGAGTTTGGAACTTAGTACACCTTGGTCCAAATCTCATGGTTTACCCACTGCAATGAATGATGTTAAAGTAGCAGGTGAGTGTTTCAGCTGTCATGATGTGAGAGGAACTTCTGCTTTCTTTGCTTGTCTTTATCACGCATCTTTAGAAAGTTTAGTCAATGATCATAACAGTGATATATTCTGCTTTACCGTATGTAATGAACTTCTAATGAACTCAGCATGAGCATTCTATGTTGAACAGTCTCATCACAAATCTTCTGGGACATAGACAGGGATCTTCTTTGCCAGGGAGAGTGGTGGGAACATTGGACTGAAGCATCCTGCAAAGATCAATGTTTGTGGTTAAAACAGATTGATGCTCAGATATTAGATAGATCAGCATCTAGAATGATTCTTTTGGTTTGCCTTGTAAGTCCTCGGTTAATCTGAGAATAGAAAAGGCAAAAATCGCAATATGTCCACACTTTATTTAGCGAAGCTGATTCTTATTGATGATTGTAGAGTAACTGGCTGAGTGGTAAAAACAAACAAACAAACAAACAAACAAAACCTACTTAAGTATTAATCACCCCAACAATCTACCTAAGCATTTATGTTATCTTTTTCATTGATCTTTTATCCACAGGATTGAGGGTCCATCCCTAGATTTCTTCCTAGCCATCGGTGTCTTGAACAAGACAAATAGACATGCAGTCCCATTGGAAGAAACAGTGGTATCTAATAGTCATATATGGGCAATAATTAACATTTTGACAATTTTCTGAATGTACCTGATAGTATGCTAGGTGTTAGTGATGCAATGGGGACTGAAGTAAAGATAGTCCTTATCTTGATGAAACATGTATCTTAATGGAAAATACAGAAAAGTCAAAAGAGATTACATTAGAAAAATATCAACTCATGATTGGTACTCTTTGTATTTAATTCTGTTTTTATATATGTAAATCACTGGTCCATATGAAACTTATTTGGCCCAGGAGTGGCTATAGAAATCCAGATGTTTTCCTCTGAAATGCTTGTCAGTTATCACAATACCATTTATTAAGTGAACTATGTTTTCTCCATAGATTTGAGATGGCACCTTTATCACATATTCTCATATATCCATGTCACTATTTTGGTACTCCATTCTGATCCATTGATTTGTCTTCCTATTTTTGGCTGAGTATTGGTTTTTAATTTCTGTAACTCTGTGATGTATTTTAATAATTGGAAGGCAAGTCTTTTTTTTCCTTCTTCTTTTCTTACCCCTCTAGCTTTCCAGGTCATTCCCATATATGTATTTTTCCAGATGGCATTTAGAATAGTTTAAGTTTCCCATGCCCCTCAAATTCCTTTCAAAACAAACCTGGGGATTGTATACACTATTGACAAAGTATCTACAGCAGATGTTTATCTGCTAAAATAATTTTAGAAATTCAATATATATGTTAAACTTAGATTCCTGGCTATTTCTCGTGGAAAAAATTCCTTTGGATTATGTTGACTAGTAAAATCTGCAAGAGCTATTCCTTTAGAGTATTTTAAAATATAAAAATTGATTCCAGATGCAGCTTCTAGCCCATGCCTTCATGCAAACAATTCCCCAGTGTGCTTTCTGTAATACAGTTAAGGTAAATTACCAGCCACCTGCTGAAAGTTAAAGGTAAAAAAAAATCTCCTTATAACATGTATCTTTTATAGGAAGATAATCCAAGGTAATAGTTGGAGAAAAATTTGACTTCTTTGAGCATTTTCCTGTTGATCATCCTACACAGAGTCAATCAATATAGATCTGTTATAGAATCTTGAGTACTCCTTGATCAACTCAGAGCAGAGAATTAATAAAATAATACCGAAATTTCTCATGAAAAAAAATACAACATATTGCTGGTATCTGTAGTAGCAGCTGGTTCAAGCATCATATTAGGTCTTTGTCTTCCAAGCTTGTAGTCAAATATGTGTTGGCAAGCCTGAAGCAGAATCCACTAGGGCAGGATCCATGGTGATATAATTAAGTGCATAGACTTCTTTTTAAGTAGAGACTCAAAGAAAGCTTAAGATCATTAAAGACACAGAGGGCCATGGAACTTCTTAAGGCACACAGTAAGAGGAAAATAACCAGGATCTATTACTATGAAATAGGAAGAATAATAGTGGAAGTGACAAATAGTTTCAAGGGATTAGATCTGATAGTCGGAGTGCCAGAAGAACTATGGACAGAGGTTCGTCACATTGTACAGGAGGCAGGGATCAAGACCAGCCGCAAGAAAAAGAAATGCAAATTGGCAATATGGTTGTCTGAGGAGGTCTTACAAAGAGTTGTGAATAGAATAGAGTGGAAAGGCAAGGGGGAAATGGAAAGATATACCCATTTGAATGCAGAGTTCCAAAGAATAGCAAGGAGAGATAAGAAAGCCTGCCTCAGCACTCAATGCAAAGAAATAGAGGAAAACAATAGAATCAGAAAGACTAGAGGTCTCCTTAAGAAAATTAGAGATAACAAGGGGACATTTCACGCAAAGATGAGCCCAATAAAGGACAGAAATGGTAGGGACCTAACAGAAGCAAAAGATATTAAGAAGAGGTGGCAAGAGTATACAGAAGAACTATACCAAAAAGATCTTCATGATGCAGGTAATCACAGTGGTGTGAACACTCACCTAGAACCAGCCATCCTGGAATGTGAAGTCAAGTGGGCCTTAGGAAGCATCACTATGAACAAAGCTAGTGGAGGTGATGGAATTCCAGTTGAGTTATTTCAAATCATGAAAGATGACAGTGTGAAAGTGCTGCACTCAATATGCCAGCAAATTTGGAAAACTCAGCAGTGGCCACAGGACTGGAAATGGTCAGTTTGCATTCCAATCCCAAAGAAAGGCAATGCCAAAGAATGCTCAAACTACCGCACAATTGCACTCATCTCACATGCTAGCAAAGTAATGCTTAAAATTCTCCAAGACTGGCTTCAGCAGTACTTGAACTGTGAACTTCCAGATGTTCAAGCTGGATTTAGAAAAGGGAGAGGAACCAGAGATCAAATTGCCAACATCTACTGGATCATCAAAAAAGCAAGAGAGTTCCAGAAACATATCTACTTCTTGCTTCATTGACTATGCCAAAGCCTTTGATTGTGTGTACCACAACAAAGTGTGGACAATTCTGAAAGAAATGGGCATACCAGACCACCTGACCTACCTCTTGAGAAACCTGTATGCAGGTCAGGAAACAACAGTTAGAACTGGACGTGGAACAACAGACTGGTTCCAAATAGGAAAAGGAGTACACAAGGCTGTATATTGTCACCCTGCTTATTTAACTTCTATGCAGAGTACATCATGAGAAATGCTGGGCTGGATGAAGCATAAGCTGGAATGAAGATTGCTGGGAGAAATATCAATCACCTCAGATATGCAGATGACACCACCCTTAATGCAGAAAGTGAAGAACTAAAGAGCCTCTTGATGAAAGTGAAAGAGAGTGAAAAAGTTGGCTTAAAGCTCAACATTCAGAAAACTAAGATCATAGCATCTTGTCCCATCACTTCATGGCAAATAGATGGGGAAAGAGTGGAAACAGGACAGATTTATTTTCTTGGGCTCCAAAATCACTGCAGGTGGTGACTGCAGCCATGAAATTAAAAGATGCTTGCCCCTTGGAAGAAAAGGTCTGACCAACCTAGACAACATATTAAAAAGCAGAGACATTACTTTGCCAACAAAGATCTGTCTAGTCAAAGCTATGGTTTTTCTAGTGGTCATGTATGGATGTGAGAGTTGGAGTACAAAGAAAGCTGAGCTCCAAAGATTGATGCTTTTGAACTGTGGTGTTGGAGAAGACTCTTGAGAGTCCCTTGGACTGCAAGGAGATCCAACCAGTCCATCCTAAAGGAGATCAGTCCTGGGTGTTCATTGGAAGCACTGATTTTGATGCCGAAACTCCAATACTTTGGGCACCTGATGCAAAGAACTGACTCACTGGGAAAGACCCTGATGCTGGGAAGAAGATTGAAGGCAGGAGGAGAAGGGGACAACAGAGGATGGGATGGTTGGATGGCATCACTGACTCAATGGACATGAGTTTGAGTAAACTCCAGGAATTGGCGATGGACAGGGAGGCCTGGTGTGCTGCAGTCCGTGGGGTCACAAAGAGTCGGACCCATTAAGTGACTAAACTGAAGAAGAATAATGAGCATATTAAATATCTGAATCTTTGGTTTGAACTCAACATACTTCACTTAATATGACCATGTGCTCAGGAAATTTACTTAACCTTTCAGAACATGAATGTAATAACTCTTGCCTAAATCCTAGGGTTCTTTATGATGTATAAATAGAACTACAAGTCAACATCTTTTTGATTCTCTGGGGAGCACTTCCGTACTAAAATTATGAAACCAGTCAAAAAAGATGAAAAAACCTTACTGACTACAACTTTTGAGGGAAAAAAAATACCAAGAAATGAAACAGTCTAAGAAAATACTTTATATGTCTTTTATATCTATTTTAATTTAATCAAAGTAAAATCTTAAAACACCTTTGAAAAGTAGTTTCAGTGTAGATTGCAACACTCTGTCTTGAGTGGAGTAAATACTAGCTTTAAGGCAGGTGATATTGTTTTCCCCAATTGTTTGCAAGGTATTTACTTTGCCACCCCACTGATGTAAAATTGTTCCCTTCCCCACATCAGGCCATTTGATTTGCTTTGGCCAGTGTAAGTGAAACAGATGCATGGGGTTTTTAAGTAAAATAGTAAGAGCCTTCCTGAGGTTCTGCCATTTTCTCATTTCTTTTTCTCCTCTGCCACCTGAGCTTCATTTCCCAACATGCACAGATTTGCTGTTCCAACTTGTTTCTGGGTTGAAATGTGAACAGTTATAGCTACACTAAAACTAACATGAATTGTGAATAACTTGAGATATGGGGGCTGTTTATGATCAGTCTAGGACTTCCCTGGTGGCTCGGACGGTAAAGCATCTGTCTACAATGCGGGAGACCTGGGTTTGATCCCTGCGTTGGGAAGATCCCCTGGAGAAGGGAATGGCAATCCACTCCAGTGCTATTGCCTGGAGAATCTCGTGGACAGAGGAGCCTGGTAGGCTACAATCCATAGGGTTGCAAAGAGTCGGACACAACTCACGTGAGTGACTTCACTTTCACTTATGATCAATCTAGACCAAGCTGGCTAACACACAACCGTATTCTAGCAGGATAGGAATAAAAGATCTAGCATCCCATTTCCCTTATTCACTTAGATATCTATACAAGCAGTTTAGAACTCTCGTTATTTCCACAGTGATCCTCTATTGATTCCATAACTAGAAATTGAAATATGATGCCTTGGAATGCTAGACAGCTGTTTTATTAGAAAATCCCACAGGCAACACAAATTCATGTTCAGTTCAGTCACTCAGTCATGTCTGACTCTTTACAACCCCATGAACCGCAGCACACCAGGCCTCCCTGTCCATCACCAACTCCTGGAGTCCACCCAAACCCATATCCATCCAGTCAGTGATGTCATCGAACCATCTCATCCTCTGTCGTCCCGTTCTCCTCCTGCCCTCAATCTTTCCCAGCATCAAGGTTTTTTCAAATGAGTCAGCTCTTCACATCAGGTGACCAAAGTATTGGAGTTTCAGCTTCAACATCAGTCCTTCCAATGAACACCCAGGACTGATCTCCCCTAGGACAGACTGGTTGGATCTCCCTGCAGTCCAAGGGATTCTGAAGAGTCTTCTCCAACACCACAGTTCAAAAGCATCAATTCTTCAGCACTCTGCTTTCTTTATAGTCCAACACTCACGTCCATACATGACTACTGGAAAAACCATAGCTTTGACTAGATGGACCTTTGTTCGCAAAGTAATGTCTCTGTTTTTGAATATGCTGTCCAGGTTGGTCATAACTTTCCTTCCAAGGAGTAAGCGTCTTTTAATGTCATGGCTGCTGTCACCATCTGCTGATTTTGGAGCCCAGAAAAATAAAGTCAGCCACTGTTTCCCCATCTATTTACCATGAAGTGATAAGACTGGATGCCATGATCATAGTTTTCTGNTTTTTGAATATGCTGTCCAGGTTGGTCATAACTTTCCTTCCAAGGAGTAAGCGTCTTTTAATGTCATGGCTGCTGTCACCATCTGCTGATTTTGGAGCCCAGAAAAATAAAGTCAGCCACTGTTTCCCCATCTATTTACCATGAAGTGATAAGACTGGATGCCATGATCATAGTTTTCTGAATGTTGAGCTTTAAGCCAACTTTTTCACTCTCCTCTTTCACTTTCAAGAGGCTCTTTAGTTCTTCACTTTCTGCCACAAGAGGGGTGTCATCTGCATATCTGAGGTGATTGATATTTCTCCCAGCAGTCTTCATTCCAGNTTCTTTGCATTGAGTGCTGAGGCAGGCTTTCTTATCTCTCCTTGCTATTCTTTGGAACTCTGCATTCAATTGGGTATATCTTTCCTTTTACCGTTTGCTTTTTGCTTCCCTAATTTTAACAGCTCTTTGTAAGGCCTCCTCAGACAGCCATTTTGCTTTTTTGCATTTCTTTTTCTTGCGGATGGTCTCCTGTACAATAACAAATATTACAAATTCATGTCGGAAAGGATTTAACTTCAATAATTAATGATTAATTTAAAAATACCATTTCCAATAAACTGTTGGTAAGACTTTGCAAAACACAAACTTGACAAAAGCCTCTTCCACTATGTAATATTCAATCAGTTTCTCTCTCGGCCAAAGTATCAGGGAACCAAGGGTGGACACAGAAATGGCACATTCGACTATTACTGCTAACTAGCGACCAACGAAATATCTGCTTCCTCGCCCTATGACATGGGCCTGTGCTGGTGTTGAGACCAAGTAGGGGAAGCCTCTATTAGAGCATCCAACAGTGGTTCCACTGAATAGGAGCTGAGCCAGCTGCCCAGGTGTTTGGGGGAAGCCGGCAAATGCCATTGGATACACAGGCAAAAAAGGAAATAAATAAAAGGAGGTTGGCTGATGATGGCTCTTGATTACTATGGAAAAAGTATACTTGATACACACTGGGGGCAAGGACTATTGTTTTGACTTTCCTGTCGTGCCCTTTAGGGCAGTATCAGTTCAGTTCATTAGCACNGCCGGCAAATGCCATTGGATACACAGGCAAAAAAGGAAATAAATAAAAGGAGGTTGGCTGATGATGGCTCTTGATTACTATGGAAAAAGTATACTTGATACACACTGGGGGCAAGGACTATTGTTTTGACTTTCCTGTCGTGCCCTTTAGGGCAGTATCAGTTCAGTTCATTAGCACAGTTGTGTCCAACTCTTTGCGACCCCATGAATTGCAGCACGCCAGGCCTCCCTGTCCATCACCAACTCCTGGAGTTCACCCAAACTCATGTGTATTGAGTCGGTGATGCCATCCAGCCATCTCATCCTCTGCTGTCCCCTTCTCCTCCTGTTCCTAATCTCTCCCAGCATCAGAGTCTTTTCCAGTGAGTCAACTCTTCTCATGAGGTGGCCAAAGTATTGGAGTTTCAGCCTCAGCATCTGTCCTTCCAATGAACACCCAGGACTGGTCTCCTTTAGGGTGAACTGGTTGGATCTCCCTGCGGTCCAAGGGGCTTGCAAGAGTCTTCTCCAGCACCACAGCTCTAGCTCTGTGTGAAAGTTATTGAAAGTGTGCAGCAGGCTCACACAGGCAGGACTATCCAGGGCTCAGCAGTTTAGGAAGCATTGCAGGTAGCCTACTGAGGGAAGAACTCCAACTTCCTGAGGTGCTGACAAAGAGAACATAGAATGAATAGTGGAGTTTGGGAGTCTAATTATCAGCCATAGCCTTGTGAACCCATGCAGAAATGAGGATTATGCTGTCTACCTATATTTCCTTTCTTATTGTGTCTTTTAAATACATATGCATTTAAAAATTTCTATTTTTTTCCTCCTGTTCTTTTCATATAGAGTGTATTAGTTCATGGTTTAGTTCATTGGATTCAGAACCCAGATATACTTGACAGAATTAGAGGGAAAATGTGTAAGACCTATAGATCCTGACTTTAAACTGGACATAGTAATTGACAAGACTTAGTATTCTCTGCTTTTGAGGAGAGGATGAGCATGGTTTTCCTTGTAGAATAGGGAATCACATTATGTTGATGTCATTATTTGGGTGTTAACGGTGGCAGCATAATTATAATTTGCAGGAGTGAGTGTGGAAGAAAAAATGAACCATAGTGGACATGTGTCATGTTTTTGTCAACCCAGCTTAAAGACCATCATGCCTATTTTAGGTAATTTCCCACAGTCTGAATCTAGCTCTCCAAGGAAGGAGTTTCTGACTCCTTTACCTGTTATTTTCAGGTGCCCTAGAATCTGATATTACATTAGCCCAAATGAGGCCAAGAATTCATTTGAGAACAAAATAATGTGAAGAAGTAGTCACCATCTAGAATCCATGCTTTGGAAGCAGTGGTTACAACTGGACTCTGCTTTGGGGAGACAGCAACAGCTTGAGCCTAAGGCATCTAGTGCACAGTGTCATCTGTGCAGAGTGCCTTTGTGTTGTGTGTGTGCATGTGTGTGTGTGTGGTCACAGGGAACACGGCATCTTAGGAAGCTGTCCTCTGGTGTGTTCTGTGTGTTGTTTCCAGTTGGGTAAACTCCAAGTCTGATTTTTTAGCTCTTGCAGAGATTCTACAGGCTAACTAATGTCAACTAATAAATTTGTTTTTTAAAACTAAGTAGAGTGGATTATGCTGTTTGCAACAAATAATAAGACAAGCAGATTAAATAGATGGGGTTGATGTGTTTCATTCACAAAGCTCTGTTGAACAGACCTTAGTAAAGAAGCTATATTTTGGATAAAACATGAAGTATTGCTAACTTGGTAAATTGTTAAATGCCTTGTATACCTTTCAGGCCCCCTATCCCTTTCTATGCTCTTTTGTTAACTAACCTTTTCATTCAATAAATATTTACTGAGGTCCAACCACATGCCCATCACTGTAATAGGTGCTATATCTACAAAAAGTGTTACTTGCTCAGTCGTGTCTGACTCTTTGCAGCCCTATGGACTATAGCTTGCCAGGCTTCTCTGTTCATGGAATTCTCCCAGCAAGAATACTGGAGTGGGTTGCCATTCCCTTCTCCAGGGGATCTTGCCAACCCAGGGATTGAACCCGGGTCTCTCTATTGTGGGCATATTCTTTACCATCTGACTACAGTAGTGCCCAGTACAAGGTCTCTGTCTTCATATAGTTTACAGTCAAATGGAGGAGGAAGGCAATTAATAAGTAAGACATGAAATAATGAAGCTAACATAAAATGTGGTAAGTGCTTTAAAGAAAATTGAGTGATATAATAGAATTTCAGCTCGAAGGGACATCTACTGTGGAAGGATGGTCAGAGAAAGCAGCTAGTTGACATTTAAAATTAAACTTGCTTTTTACATTAATAAATAAATCTCTTGTTCCCATCCACACCAAGTGAGTTATTACCATGAGAATGCTAATTCATAATCAAATCCTGGCCCAATTTGCTTTAAAAATGAAGTATCACTGATAGAGTGTGTAAGTCCCCCAGAGGCAGTCTTGGCTGGCAATAAGCAAAATGGCATTTCAAAATGACAGTTTTTGCAGCTGTTTGCTTTCAAGTAAATTGACATAAATGCTTGATCCAGTTGAAATGACTAGAGCTTTTGTTGTAAGTCCCCAAATATATGCAGAGCCCCAAATATATAGGATAAAACTTTATTCCAGGAGTATGACTACCTAGGACACTGACTACTATATACTAAGCACTGTGCTGAAAGTTGGGAAAATAAGAGAAGTCCTGACTTTATGTAATAACCACTGTCAGAGTTTTTAAGGTCTAAGTACTTCCGCCATAGTAAAAGTCAAGCTTCCAACATGACCTTACAGTGACCTTACATGACCCTGTTATGTAGTATATTCATCGTATAGAGAGAAAAAATTTAAGTACCCTCTGGAGCAAAGATAATGGTGAAATCTCGTAAAATAATCGTAGAGCGATGAGTTTTTATTATTTATGATTGTTACTTTAACAAAATCTAATTGTGAGATATATACATACACACACATATATATATAAGATTTGATTTTTGATTAATGATTATGTTTAACAAGTGGTTCACAAAATGCCTAAAAATTTTACAACCAGCTCTTGTGCCACTACTTCTCATCTCGGCACCTGTGCTCAGTGATTCTCACACAACATCTGGAGAGATCTTTGAAAAGTGTAAATCAGAAAACTTGCTCCCTCCCACCATGCTTACACGAATCAGAAAACTTGCTCCCTCCCACCATGCTTACACTAATATTCAAACTCCTATCATAACCTTCAAGGCCCTTCACGGTTTAGCTCTTCCCATCTCTCAGATCACGGCCTCCTACATTCTTCTTCTTGCTCCATCCTCTCTAGCCACATTGACCTTCCCGCCATGTCCTCAGACCCACTGAGGATGTTTCTTTCTCAGGAACTTGACACCTGGTACTCCCCATGCCTGGAAGCCTTTTCCTTCAGAGATCCTCACTTCCTTCAAGCAAGTCTCTTTCCTGGTGACTCTGAGTCCACCTTCTCCTCCCTTGGCTGACTCCATCCCATCTTCTGCCTTGTTTTCCTCATTGAGTGGTCACTGTCTGGAATTTCTCACCTCTTTATTTGCTTGCTTCGTATTGTCCTGTTACCTGAAAACTGGGTTTGCCTCTTAACTGTCTAGCCAAAAAACACCACCAAGCCAACGACTGGCAGAAAGGAGGGTTTACTACTTGTGACAAGAAAGGAGAACATTAGGGATCTTTCCCAAAACAGCATCTCCTTCAGCAGCAACATTGGGGGAAGTTTTAAGCTGAGGGTACATGCCTATAGAGCCCAAGCTTTAGTTGATTGAACTCACCAGGGTCAGAAAAGGTCAACACCATCATCCCTTGGGCTCCAGTTGATCTGGTGGTTGAGGCTTCAGGCTAATCTTTACCAATGAAACAGAATTGAGAGTCTTTACAACTGCTAAGTTATTTTTGCTATTGTTACTTCTCCTGCCTAATAAGTCATTTGTCTCTGCCTTCTTTGGTTCCCTTAAGATCATTTATTACTAAGACCTGTTCAAGGACAAGCACTGTGGCCAGGAGTAGATCACAAAATGGCTTGGGCCAAAAATGGCTTCTCCTATGTCAAGAAAGTCTCGCCTGGTTTTCTCTCTCCAGAGATTCCTACCCTATCTGCTCACAGCCCCACTGGAATATAAGTCATGTGAGGACAGGACTTTTTCTGTCTATTTTAGTGGTTGTTCCCCCAGGGGGCCCGGAATAGCACTTGGCTCCTGGACAGCAACACACCTCCAGATTCATGACTCCAGTGTGTGCCATTCTCAAGGTGTTCTCTATGGAAGGTGTGCCTCTGTGGAAGACGTTCATTCTAGAGGAAATTAGTGTTAAATGCACCTTCCATAAATGTGTGTTCTCAGCCAGGCTATGCACTGGACTTGTATTTTGAGTGCTAACATTTCAAAAAGTCCATCAAAGCCTTCATGCCTCCCTAGGTTGGAAAAGATGAGAAATCTTCAAGATCAGAAATCATAGGTTGAGAATAATTGTCTGTCTTAAAAGAGTCTTCTGACTACTAGGCGTATTTTCATGACAATTGCCTTATAAAACTTTGAATCCTGGCAGTTCTGACTCTTCCTGACTCCTAAAAATTTGATTTGACACTGTCTGAACCTCTCCCCAATTCTAGCTATGGATTTTTTTACTTTTGGATTAGAGCACTTTGCTTGCTCTTTTTTCTCATCCCTATTGTATACCACACCCCAACACCCCAACACCCCAATTCCAGCTCACAGATTTTTCTTCTGTGTGCCTTTGGCGGCTACTTTTGGTGTCTGGTTTTAGCTTGATGTTTTTGGGGCTTTGTTTCTCATTCTATTCATAGTGGTCACTGGTTGACTTCAGTGTTCCTTCTAGAAACTGCACCCCACTTTGCTCCAACCACCTCCTGCTCCTACTTTCTAGATCTCTGGATAGGGATTTCCTTATATCCTGCTCACTTCTGCCCTCTCCTGGGGCAGCAGTGATGTCATTTGAGTGAACTTGATCATAGATTTTGATCAGTTGTACCACTGATATAAATACTGATTCAAGGCTTCCATGAAGGCATCATGCTATCTGTAATGGGCAGCTTTTATGCAATTTCTAGCTTTGGGCAGCTTGATGGAGAATACGGAGGACACACAGGAGAGCACAGACGTCAATGAGCCACAGAAGATGATTCACTGGAATGCTGGAAGGAAATGTTAGAACGTCTTCTTGAAATTCTGCTTCGTGCTTTTAATTTCTATATTTGTGCATGATTCAAGCATCTTTACTGACAAGGACAAACTTAGAGATCACGGTTCTAGTTAACAATCCTACTTGCATTTCAGGACTATTAGTGACTGTCACACATTTGTTATGTAAAATAAATCCATTCACTCTCTTCCCCTTAACTGAATCATGTTTATTGCCGCTGCCTGAGCAGTCATCACATTCTTCTTTCCTCTCCGGTTGAATTCTAACTAGACACAGGTCGATAAAAGTAGAACCCAGCCTGTGTGTATGCTCAGACTTTTTGCTATCCCATGGACTGTAACCCACCAGTGCTCCTCCGTCCATGGGATTCTCCAAGCAAGAATACTAGAATGGGTTGCCATTTCCCAACTCAGTGATCAAACCCAAGTGTTTTGTGTCTCCTACATTGGCAGGCAGATTCTTCACCACTGCGCCACCTGGGAAGCCCATCCCCAGGCCTGTGTAGTGAGGGTTACTCTATATCACATTGCAGAGATGCTCTTTCCAGAGATATATTCTCTATGAAATGATTGCCCTATTTGAAAAGTGAGCTTCTGCAAATGTTAAAATCTTTCTAATCATTCCAAATGAAATGATATGCCATATTATGGAATCAGCTAAAATGAACTTCCTTTGAATCATACGTAAAAGATAATTTTGTTACTCTGTGTTTTTAACTTATTGAAAATCACTTAACATGTATTAGATTCTGGCTATTTTTCTTTTGTGCTGAATTGTTGGTCAACTTGATATCATTTCTATCTCTTGGTGAGTTGGGGGCAGTGAAGAAGGATTGAGTTAGATTTTGCCAAGGAGAAGCTAGGAGGAGAAATAATAGGAAAAATCCTACTTCGTTGGTAATAGCTGTGGATAAAAGGGAGTCAGTTGGCAGGCTTCAGGTTGTGGCAGATTCTGTATGCTGTAGCTGGCTTCCTGCTATTCCTGAATTCTTGCAATTCCTCACATTTCTGCCCTCCTGGATTTCCTGAACACCAGCTGAACTTTTTTGCTTGATCTTGACTCTTCCTGTTGTTGTTATTCATTCACTCAGTCAGTCATGTCCAACTCTTTGTGACCCCATGGACTGTAGCCTGCCAGGCTCCTCTGTCCATGGGATTTTCCAGACAAGACTACTGGAGTAGGTTGCCATTTTCCTCCTCTAGGGAATCTTCCCAACCCGGGGATCAAACCTGCATCTTCTACATTGCTAGGCAGATTCTTTACTGCTGAGCTATCTTTCTACCCTTCCAAATATTGTGTAGGCTTCTGATTCCCTAGATGAAATCCCTTCCTACCCAAAATGTCTCCAGTAGTTTCTGCTTTCTTAACTGAACTCTGAACCATGGACTATTTGGTTCTAAAAATGCCTCCAAGAGGATTAGTAAGTGAAGCTTCCCTGGTGGCCCAGATGGTAAAGAGTCTGCCTGCAATGTGGGAGACTCAGTTTCAATCCCTCAGTCAGGAAGATTCCCTGGAGAAGGAAATGGCAATCCACTCCAGTATTCTTGCCTGGAAAATCCCATGGATAGAGGAGTCTGGCAGGCTACAGTCCATGGGTCGCAAAGAGTCAGACATGACTGAGTGACTAACACTAGTAAGTGAAGAGACTCACCATGTTTCATGGATGAAACCACTGAGCATTTGAAGACATCAATTAACTCCCTAGTTAGACTATAATTTCTTTTGAAATTCTAGTCAAAATTCCAGAAGAGGTTTTGTTTTGTCTTGAGTTTTGTTTTTGTAACAAAAGTGTGTGTGTGTGTGTGTGTGTGTAGATAGATTGATATACAGATGTGTTTCTCAGATCTCTATTGTGTTACTTCAGTCTACTTGTAAGTACCACTTTTTTTTTTTTTTACTATGACTTTGTAAAAGATTTTAAAATCTGGCAACATCAATTCTCATTCTTAAGTTTTTCTTTATAGCATTGCTTCTGCCAATTGTGGACCTTTATTCTTTCTTATATATTTTAGGTGATTTATTAGGCCCCCTTCGTTCTCCTCCATTCCTTCCCAAACACTCTCATTATATAAATTTGGCAAAGGATAGTAGAGGCTTTCCAAAATAGTAGGGGCAGGATGGGGTTTCACATCACATAGAAGCAATCTTCAGTGGATTAAAGACCTAAATATGACAGGAGAAAATGATAAAGCTGCAGTGGAAGGAAGGATAGGAGGATATTTGTGACTTTCTATTAGGGAGGTTTTCTTTTAAAACACCGAAAAGCACAGAATTTTACTACATCAGATTTAAGTTTGAGGAAGGTCATCAAAGAGAGAGGTAGCAGGGAAGTGACAAGGGATAAGCTGGGAGATGGGATTTGTGTGAGCAGTATCTCAAGCTGCCAAAGGATTTCCAGCCAAGGAATGCCTAAAAGAGCAAGGAAAGCATCAGAAAAATGGACAAAGCTTATAAATAAGCTGATCTCAGACAGGGAAACGCAAATGCCCAACAAGAATACAAAGAATTGCTCCATTTCCATCAGCCATCAGAGAAAAGCAGATTAGAGCAGGAAATCGCCACTTTGCACTCATGGGAGGGGCAGATATTAGAAATGGATAGAAGCGTTGCTGAGTTTTGGGGGAATGGCACCCCTTAAGCATTTCTGGTGTTTACCTAATGCACGGTCACGTGCCCTACACAGTGAAACCAAATAAACCAAAACACTGGAGTTTGGAGCAGAGGAGGGTTTATTTCAGGCCTGAGCAAGAAGAATAGATGGCTCATGCTCAAAAACAAAATCCCCAAACTCCCTGAAGGAGTTTAGCAAAGCACTTTTTTTTTTCTTCCCCCTACTGCGGCTACTTTATTATACTAAGCCCGGATTCCTCTTTTTTAATTTTATTGAGTTTACTTTTTAATTGGAGGAAAATTGCTTTACAATGTTATGTTGGTTTCTGCCATACAGCAGAACTCAAATCAGCCATAAGTTTATATATATATCCCCTCCCTCTTGAGCCTCCCACTCCTCCCTCCCACCCCATCACACCCCTCTAGGTCATGAAAGCATTTTTAAAAGCAAGGTTAAGGGAAGGGCATTTAAGGGTATGTGATCAGCTTATGCATAATTCTCTGATTGGTTAATAATGACCACTCCTTGGGCACTGGTGGGTCTGGGGGCTACGTATTCATGATCATCAAGTAGTTAATTTCTAACATTTGGTAGTGGTTTTTGTATCTGAAAAATTAAGGAAATATGCATGAGACACTATTATCTGGGTATTTCAGAGAGGATGTGGGGGAAGGGTCTGTCCTGGGAAGCCTCATAGGGCTCTGCTAGGTTACACAGGTAAGGCATGAGTCGTGGGGAGCATTCTGATTGAACCTCTCCCAGATCCCCCAAGGAGACTGTGTGAGAATGTTCATTACAGTGTGTTTGTGTTTTCTGGGGGTTAGAAGTAACTCAAGGCCTCACTATAAAACTAGAGAATAAATAAACTGTACCAGATATGTCCTGTGGAATATTAAGCTGTAGGTAAAAGCAGTGAGATAAATGCATATACAGAACATGAGTAAAATTTAAAACTCATTCTAGCAAGTAACAGAATAAGACTTAACATGGCACCATGCTAGAATTAGGCTGATATTTTTTTAGATATGGACATTTTAAATACAGAATTTGAGTGATCTCTCATGGCCTGCTTTTCTCAAAGTATTGAGAGTATATTTTATTGCTGGGTCTTAAACTTGAAGTATGCCACTAGCTCTTGGCCTGATAATAACAGAGAATAGGACATTAGTAATAAACAACTGTGACCTGATGCTCCCCCCACCCCCAGATTGTAACATTTAGGCCTGAAAAAGTGATGTCCCCAGTTCTGTAAAAACACAGAATCAGAAACTATCATGTTGCTTTCACACTGGTGTAATTGGCTGAGTTCCTGAAAGTTACCAGAAATGATGTGAGGTTAAGGATAGTTGAAGGAGATTTTTTCATTTTTGTTGAGTTGTTAATCCTCCAGTTCAGGGGCTGACAAACCATGGTCTTCAGGCCAACTCTGGCCTGCTGCCTGGGTCTATGTGAGGGGGAGCTGGGAATTTATTTTTAACAGTTGTTAAATAACATTCTCTATTTTGCCTCTTGGTCTGCAGAGCCTAAACAATTGATCTGACCCTTTACAGAAAGTGTTTACCAAGCCTTGCTGTAGTTCACTGATTCACTGGGTAAGTATTTAATGAGAACTATCTTGTACCAACCATCATTCTAGACAAGAATAAAATAGCAAAAAAGAAAGGCAAACTTCTTTTTTGTGTGTGCTTAAATTCTAGTAGAGAAAGAGATAATACAGGTGAAAAATACTGCTTGTCAGATGAGAAAGAAAGCGGAGGCAGGGGAACAAGGAATCCTGGAATGAAATGATTTCAAAAAAGCATGGCTCTTATTTAGAAAAAAATGCCATATGTAATTCTGACTAAATGTTTTATATTATCTGTGGATACAACATAAGCAGTTTGTTTTCAGAGTTTCTGGTTGATATTTTCCCTTTTTCATTTCTGAGATGCCACTAAAATTTATGAGGGCATAGTCACCCTCTGGCCTGGCCTTTGCAAAATCCTCTTCTCATTATAAAATCTCTGTATCAGCTATTTCCTATTTTTTTATTTACCTACAGATAAACATCAATGCTTGTCAATTTCTTACTCATTATGAAACTGCTTTTTTAAATTATTTTTAATTGAAGGATAATTGATTTACAATATTGTATTGGTTTCTGCCATATATCTGCATGAATCAGCCATAGGTATACATACATCCCTTCCCTCTTGAACTTCCCTCCTACCTCTCACCCCTTCCCACCCCGCTAGGTTGTTACAGAGCCCTGGTTTGAGTTCCCCGAGTCATACAGCAAATTCCCACTGGCTATTTTACATCTAATAGTGTATATGTTTCTGTGCTACTGTCTCCATTCGTCCATGCCTCTTCTTCCTCTCCCACTCCCATCTGTGACATAAGTCTGTTCTCTATGTCTGCGTATCCATTGCTGCCCTGCAGATGGGTTCATCAGGACCATCTTTCTATATTCTGTATACATGCATTATGATAATAACAAAAATTGCTCAGTCATGTCCAACTCTTTGCAACCCCATAGAATATACAGTTCATGGAATTCTCCAAGCCAGAATACTGGAGTGGGTAGCCATTTCCTTCCCCAGGGGATCTCTTCAACCCAGGGATCAAACCCAGGTCTCCTGCATTGTAGACTGATTCTTTACTAGCTGAGTCACCTGCTGCTGCTGGTAAGTCGCTTCAGTCGTGTCCAACTCTGTGAAACCCCATAGACAGCAGCCCACCAGGCTCCCCCGTCCCAGGCAAGAACACTGGAGTGGGTTGCCATTTCCTTCTCCAGTGCATGAAAGTGAAAAGTGAAAGTGAAGTCACCGAGTTGTGTCCAACTCTCAGCGACCCCATGGACTGCAGCCCACCAGGCTCCTCCGTCCATGGTATTTTCCAGGCAAGAGTACTGGAGTGGGGTGCCATTGCCTCCACCAGGGAAGCACAATTGTTTTTCCTTTTCTGACTTCACTCTGTAGAATAGGCTCTAGGTTTATCCAGCTCATTAAAACTGATTCAAATGCATTTTTTATGACTGAGTAATATTCCATTGTATATATGTACCACAGGTTCTTTATCCATTCATCTGTTGATGGACATCTACATTGCTTCCATGTCCTAGCTATTGTAAATAGTGCTGCAGTGAACACTACTATATGCCTAGTAGTGGGATTGCACAGCCACATGGTAGTATTATTCCTAGTTTTCTAAGGAATCTCCACACTCTCGCATAGTGGCTGCATCAATTTACAATCCCACCAACAGTGCAAGAGGGTTCACTCTTCTCCACACCCTCTCCAGCATTTATTATTTGTGGATTTTTTGATGGTGGCCAATTTTGACCAGTGTGAGAAGATATCTCACTGTAGTTTTGATTTGCATTTCTCTAATAATGAGCAATGTTGAGCATCTTTTCATGTGTTTGTTGGCCATCTATATGTCTTCTTTGGAGAAATGTCTGTTTAGGTCTTTTTCCCACTTTTTGATTGCATTGTTTGTTTTTCTGGTATTGTGCTGTATGAGCTGCTTGTGTATTTTGGAAATTAATCCTTTGTCAGTTGTTTCATTTGCTATTGTTTACCATTCTGAGGACTGTCTTTTCACCTTGTTTATAGTTTCTTTTGCTGTGTAAAAGCTTTTTAGTTTAATCAGGTCTCACTTGTTTAGTTTTGGTCTTATTTCCATTACTCTGGGAGGTGGGTCGTAGAAGATCTTGCTGTGATTTATGTTATAAGGTGTTCTGCCTAAGTTTTCCTCTAAGAGTTTCATAGTTTCTAGTCTTACATTTAGGTCTTTAATCCATTTTGAGTTTAACTTTGTGTATGGTGTTATGAAATGTTATAATTTCATTCTTTTACACATAGCTGTCCAGTTCTCCCAGCACCACTTATTGAAGAGACTGTCTTTTCCCCATTGTATATTCTTGCCTCCTTTGTCAAAAAATAAGGTACCCGTAGGTGTATATGCTTATCTCTGGACTTTCTATCTTGGTAGAACTGCTTTTGGTGAACTTTTCCTACTCTTATCTACTGCTGCTAAGTCGCTTCAGTCGTGTCTGACTCTGTGCTACCCCATAGACGGCAGCCCACCAGGCTCCCCCATCCCTGGGATTCTCCAGGCAAGAACACCTGAGTGGGTTTCCATTTCCTTCTCCAATGCATGAAAGTGAAAAGGGAAAGTGAAGTCGTTCAGTCATGTCTGACTCTTAGCAACCCCAATGGACTGCAGCCCCCCAGGCTCCTCCATCCATGGGATTTTCCAGGCAAGAGTACTGGAGTGGGGTGCCATTGCCTTCTCCATACTCTTATATACTTCTCTTCAAATATCTTAAAGATTTTATTGCACAGACAAATAGCACACACAAAAATATAACAAAAACTATAAATATTTTTGAAGATGCTTAATAAAATAGGCATTCAAATATATCTTTTGAATAGACAAATTAGTGGAGCTTGAAAGCATGTTTAAGAGTCTGTGATCCACATAATTCTCCATATTTGGGGAAATCACAGTCATTTTTCAGTGAGAAGGGATGGTTTGGGATCCAAACGGGGGGCAGGTCAGAGTGGGGACACCAGGCTTAGGTTGGGATGCCATGGTTGGCAAGGAACCAAGTATAAGGCATGAGAACCACAGTGCTTCTAGCCAAACTGTCAGACTGTACTTATCTTGAATCACTCTGAGCTCTTGGTAGCATAATTCCCATAAGAATCAGGAAAAGACACCTTTATCTCTAAAGCAAATCACCACTGAAGGGCAGAATACAAGGAACTTCAGGTGAATTGTCCGCCACCCTGGGCAGGAGAACACACATTCTGGCAAGCAAGTCAACATTCTTATTAAATAAAAATAAATTTATTAACACTTATAATTACTTTGGAAGGGTTTTTCCTTCTTTTCCAAATTAAAAAACAAGGAATCAAAGTGTATACTTTCACCTGTGACCTTCAGCTAAATGTATCTTTCAGCTTTTCTCTGTGGCTTCCTCCACAAACTATTCCAGGGCTCTATGGGAATTTATAAATTCTGATGTTGCTGATTAAAAGCAGTTTTACAAAAGCCTTGTTGATAAAAATGTGAAGGCTATGGAGTAAATAGTTGTTCTGAATTGTCAAAATATGTCAGCACAATTGCTATAATAATATGTTTTGAACTGTAAAGCTGGTGGGTCAACTCCCACCACATTAATGGATTCTTTCTTCTTTCCGTGGTTTTTTTTTTTTTTTTTTACATTAAATTGTCATGGTGACAGAGTTCCAGCAATGCCAAATGTAGTCTTCATGGCTGGAAAAAATATAAACTACATGCTATAAAACAAACCATAGAAACCTTTTAACTCCACCTACCCAGAATTGACATTCAGATAGAATGATCAGTCGACTTGCAGAATATATATCCTTGTAGAGTTGGCTACAATGAATATAGAACTATTAACACCTTTTTTTTCCCCTATAAGATCAAGAGCAAGGAGTAGAGTTAAGCAAAAAGGTCTTTGTGGTTTATAATTCTATAAAGGAAATAAGGACTAGCATGAAGATGAACTTAAATATAAATGACGATGAAGGTTTCCTTTCTGACCTGCTCTCCAGACTTAAGAGTCATCTGGTAGGCATGCTGTTCCCAGTTCTTATGCATCCCCCTTTCCAACTGCTTGTAGAACTATTCCTGGCTATTTACAGTTGCTTTATCAGAGAAAAATGATCAAAGTAGGTTGGAACTGAAAGGATGTGTAAGATCTGAAAACAGAACTTCATTTTACCCATGAGAAAGCAATTATGCTCATCAGGTCTGAGTGGTTATCCTTGCCCACGCAGGAAGCTAGTGGCATTCACATGAGTAACAGATATCACTTGTTACGAGTCATATTTTAAGTACTTTAAATACATTAGGTAACTTAATCCTCCCAACAATCTGATGAAGCATTAAAATCTTGATCATTTCATAGATAAGCATTTGTGTTACTTGTTTCAGGTAAAAGCCAGGAAGCAGCCAAGCAATGACTCACACACAGGCATCTGTGATAGAGAAACTCATGGGTTTTTTGAAGTGGATAAATTCATGTTGCATTTCTTGCATCGGCACTTAACCGCTATGAGATTTGGGGCAGTTTAATAAATCTCTCTAAGCCTCAGTCCCCTCATTTGTAAAAGAAGGTATTGTGGAACTGTGGTAAAAATTAAATGAGGTTATATCTGTCTTAGCATAGTGTCTGGCACTTAGCATATACTTGGTAAACAGCGAAAATGATTAGTATCATTTTTATGTCTCAGTCCTCTGTAGTCTAAGATTTCCCACTAAACTGTAAATCAGATTTCTTCCAAACACTTTTATTTTTAAATAATTTTTATTGAGGTATAGCTGCTTTGTGGTATTGTGTTAGTTTCTTGTTCAGTTATTAAATTGTGTCCAACTCTGTGATCCTATGGACTGCAGCACATCAGGCTTCCCTATGCTTCACTATATCCTGGAGTTTGCTCAAGGAGTCAGTATTTCGATCTCACCATCTCATCCTCTGCTGCCCTCTTCTCCTTTGCCTTCAGTCCTTCCCAGCATCAGGGCCTTTTCCAATGAGTCGGCTCTTTGCACCAAGTGGCCAAAATATTGGAGCTGCAGCTTCAGCATCAGTCCTGCCAATGAATATTCAGGACTGATTTCCTTTAGGATTGACTGGTTTGATCTCCTTGCAGTCCAAGGGACTCTCAAGAGTCTTCTTTCTCCAACACCACAGTTCAAAAACATCAGTTCTTCAGTGCTCAGCCTTCTTTATGATCGAACTCTCACATCAATACATGACTATTGGAAAAACTGCTGCTGCTGCTGCTGCTAAGTCACTTCAGTCCTGTCTGACTCTGTGTGACCCCATAGATGGCAGCCCACCAGGTTCCCCCATCCCTGGGATTCTCCAGGCAAGAACGCTGAGGATCCTTCTTCAATGCATGAAAGTGAAAAGCGAAAGGAAAGTCGCTCAATCATGTCCAACTCTTTGCAACCCCATGGACTGCAGGCTCCTGGGCTCCTCCATCCATAGGATTTTCCAGGCAAGAGTATTGGAGTGGGTTGCCACTGGAAAAAGTATAGCTTTGATTATACAGACCTTTGTCAGCAAAGTGCTGTCTTTTCTTTTCAATACACTGTCTAGTTTTGTCATATCTTCCTTCCAAAGTGAAAGTGAAAGTGAAGTCACTCAGTCGTGTCCGACTCTTTGTGACCCCGTGGACTGTAGCCTACCAGGCTCCTCCCTCCATGGGATTCTCCAGGCAAGAGTACTGGAGTAGGTTGCCATTTCCTTCTGCAGGGGATCTTCCCAACCCAGGGATCGGACCTGTGTCTCCTGTATTCCAGACAAATGATTTAACCTCTGAGCCACCAGGGAGCATCTTTTAATTTCATGGCTGCAGTCACCGTCCACAGTGATTTTGATCCCAAGAAAAGAAAATCTGTCACTGCTTCCACTTTTCCCCCTTCTATTTGCCATGAAGTGACGATCTTAGTTTTTTGAATGTTGAGTTTTAAGCCAACTTCATCAAGAGGCTCTAGATTATTTATTTATTTATTCAGTTCAGTTCAGTTCAGTCGCTCAGTCGTGTCTGACTCTTTGCAACCCCATGAACTGCAGCATGCCAGGCCTCCCTGTCCATCACCAACTCCCAGAGTCCACCCAAACCCACGTCCATTGAGTTGATGATGTCATTCAACTGTCTCATCCTCTGTCGTCCCCTTCTCCTCCTGCCCTCAATCTTTCCCAGCATCAGGGTCTTTTCCAATGAGTCAGCTCTTCGCATCAGGTGGCTAAAGTATTGGAATTTCAGCTTCAACATCAGTCCTTCCAATGAACACCGAGGACTGATCTCCTTTAGGATGGACTGGTTGGATCACCTTGCAGTCCAAGGGACTCTCAAGACTCTTCTCCAACACCACAGTTCAAAAGCATCAGTTCTTCGGCGCTCAGCTTTCTTTATAGTCCAATTCTCGCATCCATACATGACCATTGCAAAAAGCATAGCCTTGACTAGACGAACCTTTGTTGGCAAAATAATGTTTCTGTTTTTTAATATGATCTCTAGGTTGGTCATAAATGTCCTTCCAAGGAGTAAGCATCTTTTAATTTCATGGCTGCAGTCACCATCTGCAGTGATTTTGTTATGCTCCCTAAATAGCCAGTAATTCTATCTCTGCCACTTCCATCAAGAAATATTAATCCAATCACTGATATTTGGTGAATAACAACAGTAAGAGTGTTGGTGCCCCTGGATATGGGGTTCTGTATTATAAAACATTTTCAAGAAAAGTAAGGTGGCTTAGAGGCAGCAATGTTTTTCTGGGATAAGTTGTCTCAAAATTAAGTACCTCAATATTCCTATAGTTCTGAATCTCATTAAGGTTACAACTGTATACAAAGTTATTCCAAAATATATGTCTCTATTATGGGGGCTCTTTGCTGAAGGTATGACTGAAGCTTGGTTTAAGAACTTGGAAATAGAATGTGGGAAGAAGAATGATGTTGAAAACAACTGGAAAGTGAATTTAGATTTTAAATTTAATAAGGGACTATGAAGAAGGCTGAGTGCTGAAGAAGTGATGTTTTGAACTGTGGTGTTAGAGAAGACTCTTGAGAGTCCCTTGGACTGCAAGGAGATCCAACTAGTCCATTCTGAAGGAGATCAACCCTGGGATTTCTTTGGAAGGAATGATGCTAAAGCTGAAGCTCCAGTACTTTGGCCACTTCATGTGAAGAGCTGACTCATTGAAAAGACTCTGATGCTGGGAGGGATTGGGGGCAGGAGGAGAAGGGGACGACCGAGGATGAGATGGCTGGATGGCATCACGGACTCAATGGACATGAGTCTGAGTGAACTCCAGGAGTTGGTGATGGACAGGGAGGCCTGGCATGCTGCGATTCATGGGGTCGCAAAGAGTCAGACATGACTGAGTGACTGAATTGAGCTGAACTGAACTGAAGGGATAACATTACGCAGAATTACTCTAATATTCCTTTCAACTCTATAACTAGAGGATATTGATTCCTTTGTGCCACTTCTTATATGCAAAATATTTGCTTATTGGAGCCAACCACTCTTTATCTATGACTTAAAGCCACAATAATATGGAATCAGCCGTAGATCATAGCTTCATCTTCCAAGATATTGAAACTCAAATTTATTCATTTATATTTTTATTCATTCATTCATCCATTTATTCAACAAATATTAGTTGAGCATACACTCTGATCCATGAACACTTAACAGATTCTGTAGAACTGACCTAAACCAACCCAAGCAAGAGAATGATCTTTTATTCTTAAAGAGGGGTAGTCTTTTCTTATAATGCTTAAACATGGTTGCCCTGAGACATCCCAAATTTATCAGAAAGTTGCTTGGAGAATGTGGAATCTGAACAGTGACTATTGTCTGTTTTTTTTTGTTGATTTCTTCAGACTGTAAAATCATCTGAAATTCATGCCTCTGCTACAGCAGCAGGGGCATAATCTGTGATTATAGTCCATCAATATGTATTCTATACAGTTTATCAGATATAAGCCCAATACTATATGAGGTGCTGGAAAAACTACCATTTATTGAGCACTTACTTTGTCCCACTCACTTTCACAGATCCAACAATTTATGAGTAGTAGAGTTATGTAACTCATCCAAGGTTATGTGCCTTTTCTCACCAGTCTCTTCCACCACATGGTGATGTTAGGTAGCCTTCTCCCTCCTTCCACACTGGCTTCGACCCTGAGATATCAGTGAGTTGCCAGTCAGTCATCAACACCTAACATCACAGTCCTTTTGTGCTCTCTGTATCCCCAAGATTAAAGATTGGAAACTAAACATGCATAAGACTGTGGTGGCCTACAATAAGGCTGATATTATAGCTTGAGCACCAGCAGGCCGTGGTCTTTATGTTCTGTCTCACAATGGCAACAGACCGACTTGCAGTGAATAAGGCAGCTCTTCTGTCTCCTCCCTCCTCCCCTTTTCTCTTGTCTCTTTCCCCAGAAGCATGTATTTGAGACATCACTGGGAGAGACTAGGCTTGGATGTATGGTCTGGGAAAGAAAGTTTCCTGTGTGTTGGGTCTTGGGTGAACGGGACACAGTGATTTTCCTTAGTAAGCAACCCTTCTTAAATAACTCAGTGATTGGACGTGAACTTATGTGGGCAGACACTGGGAGGGTCCTGGCAAGTGGGCTAGGTAGTTAGTGGGATGTCTGGGGAAGAGAATACTACAGGGTAGATCAACGTGATCTCAACTGCTAAAGAGGAGAAACACTGGCCCTGTACGCTCCATGTACAGATCCTATTGACCTGCTGAATAAAAGCACAAGGTTGAGATGGAGGATATAATAAGAGGATGAGATTATAGAAAATCAAATGTACAGTAGAAAAAGTATAAGTGAATAAAATCAGGTTAAAATAGTCACTTTTAACATTCATGTGGGAGGATATTACATAAATCATAAGAATAATATAAATTCATCTTCACTGTCTTGTCAATGTAGACCCAAGTATTGGTAAGAAGAAAGAATTTGCAAAATAGTATAGCATGCACAACTACAAACTATAAGGAAAAATGTATATTGCTATAGATGTGGTCCTAACATATTATTAGTGGTTTCCATTGTGTGATGAGATCATGGATGACTTTTAATTTCTTCTTTATGCATAGTTGTATTATCCATAATGCATTTATATTTGTATTTTTTAATGTTTTTAAGCAGTAGAACCTGAAAAATAAATAAATTTGTCTAGTGATTCTATACTAAAAGCAGGAAGCAGTTTATAGCCGTTAAATTTGGCCACCAAATGCATGAGTTATTTTGGTCTCATGGCAGACGTTTATAGAACAGGGCGTCCCAGCCTCTCCAAAGTTAGACCTGCTGACTTTGTGCTTTGCACAGTGCAGTCTGCTGCAGACATGAGGAAAGTCAAAGCAGCAAAGGAATTTAATTCCCCCAGTTCTGTCAGGGCTAGGAAAGAGGCCGAGCCAGCAAGAGACCAGTTTGGTTGTCAACAAATTCTCAGCCTTTTCTCCAACTCTCGCACTGTCTGGAGCTGAGAATCTCTTGTAACATCCATTCCCAGCTCTGTTGTATTGCCACCATGCTGTGCTAAGTACCATCAACAGTGAGAGAGTTAACAGTAAGGAGAAGGCAGGTGTATATTTTTTTTAAAAAAAGACCCAAGCCCTGTAGCAGCACAGCAGTCCAAGGCCAATTAGTCTGACCAGTGTTAACTGAGCACTTGTGAGTGCCAGGATTCTCCACACTTTAACACATAGCATCATTATGGGACAGAAACCTCCATCGTCATAGTCATAAGCTGAGCCATCCCCCCAAAAATTAAAACGCTGATAATAATATTATAGCCAATTTATTGAAAATATTCCATTGTCCGGATGAGTATTAAGTCTTTATAATCATGTAGTGTATATATAATGTGTAGTTATATTACACACACACACACACACACACACACACGATCCTTAAACTTAGCACAGGTATTAGGGTCACCAACCCTATGCTCAGTGGAAAATCCACAAATAATTAACAGTCTTCCCTCCATATCCATGGATTCAGTCAACCTTGGATCATGTGGTACTATAATATTTACTAACAAAAAAAAGTATGTATAAGTGGACCTATACAGTTCAAATCTGTGTTGTGCAAAAGTCAATTCTATTTTTATATAAAAATATATGTACCCACAGGGTTTCTCTGGTGGCTGGTAAAGAATCCACATGCAATGTGGGAGACCAGGTTCAATCCTTGGGTTGGGAATATCCCCTGGAAAAGGAAATGGAAACCCACTCCAGTATTCTTGCCTGGAGAATTACATGGACAGAGTACATGGAAATATTTGGGATCTGGGGTCACAAAGAGTCAGACACAACTGAGTGACTTTCACTTCATATATATCCACAGCATACATACATGTACATACATATATGTATATACACATACATATGTATATATATTAATACATTTTTTTAGTTAATGGATATATGGCCTATCTACAAAGTCAGGTAACTATGTAACATGTTTTCAGGTAATTTCCAGTTACAATTTTTTTTTTTTAACTTTTCCACTTCAGAGGAAACCACATCAGCTACTTGCAGTAACAATAAAAATAAAGCTCTGTTCCTTGTGTTCTCCTTTCCTCATACTTGTTTTGTGATAACAAAGAAAACAGTGAGTTTCCATTGGATAGGTAAGCTGAAATAGGACACTAGCTGACTACTTCTGCTGAGGGGAGAGAATGTGCCAACTGCTCTGGGTCCAAAAGCATCAGACATTTCTGATTTTATCCACCCATTCCTTTTCCTTTCTTACTCCGCCACCCTTGAGGACAGGCTGTGGTCCTGGGGCAGCTGGCAGTGTGAGGGGCTGGTAGGCACGTCCTTCAAGGCCTCTTCCAGATACTGGCCTATATTCAGTTGTGAGCAGGTAGTCCATTCTCACCCTTTCCTCACCCAACTCTCTTATTTCCTCGTTCCCCTTGGCTTAATCCTGCCCGCTGGCCTTGCACTATTCCCCATTCACCTGTCCCAGCAGCCAAAGCAGGACATTTAGGATTCTCTTGTGGTGTTCAATATAAACATGCATGTCAACTCCTCTCTTTCCAGTGGCCGTCACTGAGCCTTACCCATCCCAGCAGGGCTCAGTATCTTTCGTTGACATTACCTTGGGGTTCCATTTCCTCTGCTTCCTCCCTGCACCAATTCAAACTACTGAAACCATTATTGCCTCTCCCTTTATCCTTTGTTTTCTTGGCTCCAACCCACATCCTCTCCATTCTCCATTCTTAGGCCAAAGTTTTCTCTTAAAATCAACTGCTCAGGCTGCTCATCCCATTATCTTATGCTTGGTGGCACTCTGCAGGAAAACCCCAATTCCAAGTTCTATTCCCAGTCTCTTCATTCCTGCCACTTTTTTCCCTGTGTCTTCTAGGTTCAGCCCGAAGAGATGCACCTGGTCCAGAAGGAACGTGCTCTGCTCTTCCATGTTTTGCTCATGCTAGTCCTTCTGTCTGGAATAATCCTTTGTCCTTTATACCCTTTAAGACCCTTTTGATCTGTCCAGCCTTGACTCAGTTGTTACTTCCTCCTCCTTGAAATCATAAACTTAGCCACCAAACTTATGATTAGTCAAGTGCTTATCTTTGCTCTCAGAGCATTTTGTCCATACCTCCGGTATAGCTTTTCTCCTTACATTGACTAATCTTTCAATGGTTTTCATCTGTAAAATGGAGATGATAGTATTTACCCCCTAGGGCTGTTGTGAAAATTAAATCAGTTGATATACATACAGCTATAAGAGTGGTGACCAGTTCAAAGTGGTTATACCATGTGTTGGTAATTGCTGTTAGCATTATGGTTGTCCTCACTCAGACTGTGTGAGCCATGAGAAACCCAGCCCAGCAGCTGTGTATGGAATCGAACTGAACAATTTTTGTTTTGCTTACTTCATTTATTATTTGTGCCAGATCTTGGTTGTTGTACACAGGCTATTAGATCTTCCTTGCACCATGAGGGACCTTTAGCTGTGGCATGCAGACTCTTAGTTGTGGCATGTGGGATCTAGTTCCCTGACCAGGCAACAAACCCACGCACCTTGCATTGGAAGCATGGAGTCTTAGCCACTGGACCACCAGGAAGTCCCTGAACTGAACTATTTAGTGCCCTCCCTATACCACCTCATGCACAGAGATGTCTAAGGGAACAGAAACGTGTTGAAATTCATGAGACTTTTTTTCTTGTTGGAGCAAAGCATTTTAATAGGTATTTGGGTAGGAATAAAATAAAGAGATTTAGAGAAACACCTGGATGCTATAACACCTGCAAGTGTTAGCTTAGACCATTGAAGTCTGTTGCCAGATGGGACATCAGCAAGGAGGCCCTGGAATCCTTCAGTACCTGTAGTTAGAAGTCTCCTGCTGTCATGGGCTTTTCCTACTTCAGTGTTTGGAAAGAAGCAGCAGCCAGATTGAGCCTTTGTTTCCCCTGTCCCCTGACTGGTGGGCAATTTGTATTCTTGCACTGATGGGGAAGCCTGGAGAAGCAGGGATAGATGAACCTCCTCAGACTGGTGAGCTTACATTGTAGGGTTTTGTCAGACTGCTCTGTAGAGACTTTCCCTAGGGGCAATGAAATATGAATCAAGATAACTTTCTCAGTTATGGTCCTTATTCATTCCACCATTCAAATACCACATAGAATAAAGGTTCTATAGCTGTATATTTAAGGTCCTCCTTCATTCATATATCCTTGACTCCAGCCACCCCTGTACCCCTGTGTCTCCATACCACAACCCACCCATGAAAGGTCCTTCTTCTGTCTGCATGTGTCTGTACTTTCCTGATATTTCAAGGTTATCTGAAATGGGGATCCATTTACCAGGTGGGCCAATCTTAGGATGTCCAACACATCCAACGTCCCTTCTATGGGGATTCCCAGTGATAACTCCACTTAAAAATTTTTTTTTATTTTGGCTATGCCATGCCATGTGGCATATAGGATCTTAGCTCCCCAACCAGGGATCAAACCCATGCCCTCCACAGTAGAAGCAGGGAATCTTAACCACTGGAAAACTAAGGAAGTCCTGATGACTCCACTTCTGAGGGAAGTAGCCCAAATGGTCCCTTAATCATAACTTTCCATCTGTGTAATTTGTCACTCCTCTCTCCACCACTGGTAAGGTGGCAGGGAGCCTTGGTCAGTAGATTATTAAATGAATAGATGAGAACTTTTCACAGGGATTGGAGTACACTGGGCCAATTATATTCTGTCTTAGGCAGTCTTAATGTAGAGAAACAGCTGCAAAGTGGTAGTAACCAGGCCATGGGGAAGCAGATCCTGGAGAAGTTACCAGCAAACAGAAGCCGTAATTAAGCAAAATCCAGAAGATACGTACAGTAAGGCATGAAGTAACCAGTGGATAGTAGCAGGATCATAGGGAGACATGGAAGAATCCAGGACCCTAAGAACAATTACCTTGTCACCTGAGCAGAGTAGATCCAGGTCCCCATCCTGTTTCCAGTCTACTCTCCTGACCCCATAGGGTCCCACTGAGGACTGTCTCCATAATTTACAGGGCCCAGTGAAAAATGAGACTGCATTGTTTCTTGTTCAAAAATATTTGAGAATCGCCAAGACAGCAGTTTTAATTATAGTAATCTGAATGGGTCTCTATTCCTCACAGCCATCGTTGTTCAGCTGAAATAGTCCTCCATTAAATCTAGATCCCCTCCAGTTGTAATTAAGCTGGGCTTGAAGTCGGTTTCTTTACAACTGTGGTTTCTTTATAACTCCAGTGGTATTGTTATATTCGTAACCTTGAGGCACTTAGCACTTTGCTTCTTGCCGTGGTGGTTACTGGGATGTCTAATCTCCCCTCCTAGACAGCGAGTTGTTTTAAAAAACAGGTCTGTGTCTGGTTAGTCTTTTTTGCCTCACAGCTTGTTTATATTCATCTCACTTTATACCAGTTAAGCTAGCAAAGGGATTAACTCCTCTCCTGTTTGAAGCAAGTTACCAAGAGTAGTTACATGATGCTATAAGGCTATTATAGTTATAAGACTAAACTGCCCAGTTCTCGGGATCATTCATTGTGAAAGTATACTCTTGGTGTTAGAATTGTCACAGGTGGGTATGTCCCCCTGAGAAGGGAGGAATAACATTTCAGTGATCACAGAATCCTTGCTCATAGTTATTAGTTTCATAGTTACTACCAGAAGAATCTTTGGGTGCTCCTGAGTTGGTAAAGAAAGCTTACAGGTTATATCACATATATTAAGCTCTTTGTGTCATCAACTGTACTAACTAATGTAACTGCATCAGCTTCCTTAACTTGATTCTCATCATGAACACAATAAAGAAGGTGCTATTGTGCCCATGGGACAATAATACAACTCAGTTTGATTTCATGGACCAGGGTGATTTAAAAAAAAAAAAAAAAAGGCAAGAAAAATAGAGAAGGCACAACCAAGAGCATTTATCCACACTCTAAGCCTCTACCTCTGTGGCTTCATCAATATGAAATTTCACTCAGCTTACAAGAGTGGCCCTGAGCAAATTAATGTCTGTTGCTACCTTCTCGCCCTCACCAGAGACATCTGTCCAGCTCTTTGCGGACTGGGACCTCTTTCACTGGTATCCATTGTCAGCATGCTTCCTCAACATGCCTGTTAGAAAAGAAAAATCATTCTCTAAACTAGGGATTCCTAGTATTTGCATTAAAAAAAGAAAGAAGCCAGAATATTTGTTTAACCTGAAGCACAGTGTTTCTAAACCTTTCCTATAGTAGTGATCTGAAAAGCAGAGGAAGATGATAAATGAACCACTCCAAATGGAAGTTTTCTTCAAGTCTTATATATTATTTGGAAAATCCGTGAAATTTTTGTGTCCTTCTTCATAACAGTTTATGTTGGTATGAAAATAAAATAATAATTCCTTTCATTAGACTTGATTTAAATATTTGTTGTTCAATCGCTCAGTCATTTTTGACTCTTTGTGACCCNCTCCAAATGGAAGTTTTCTTCAAGTCTTATATATTATTTGGAAAATCCGTGAAATTTTTGTGTCCTTCTTCATAACAGTTTATGTTGGTATGAAAATAAAATAATAATTCCTTTCATTAGACTTGATTTAAATATTTGTTGTTCAATCGCTCAGTCATTTTTGACTCTTTGTGACCCCATGGACTGCAGCATACCAGGCTTCCCTGTCCTTCACTATCTCCCAGGGTTTGCTCAAACTCATGTCCATTGAATTGGTGATGCCATCCAACTATCTCATCCTCTGTCGTCCCTTTCTCCTCCTGCCCTCAATCTTTCCCAGCATGCCTGTTTTTTCCAATGAGTCAGCTGTTCGCATCAGGTGGCCAAAGCGTTGCAGCTTCAGCTTTAGCATCAGTCCTTCCAATGAATATTCAGGGTTGATTTCCTTCAGGATTAACTGGTTTGATCTCCTTGCAGTCCAAGGGACTCTCAAGAGTCTTCTCCAATAACACAGTTTGAAAGCATCTGTTTTTAGGCACTCAGCCTTCTTTATAATCCAACTCTCACATCCATACATGACTGCTGGAAAAACTATAGCTTTGACTACATGGACATTTGTCAGCAAAGTGATGTCTCTACTTTTTAATATGCAGTCTAGGTTGGTCATAGCTTTTCTTCCAATGAGCAAGTGTCTTTTAATTTCATGGCCGCTGTCACCATCTGCAGTGAATGAATTATGAAGGCAGAATTGAGGCACCAGAGATTCAGTGAGTGATATAGGTAAAGGATGCCTTCCTGTGGACAGTTCACACTCTGCTGGCCCATTTTTTTCTGGTGATGCCTTTCTGGTATCAGAGTCATATGTTGAGAAATAAGAGCCTTCTGTTTGGGCTGTTCAGCACTCACCTGACATATGGGCTGGGGTAGAGCTGTTGTGCTTATTAGGACCACTTACAACTGGAACATGTCTAAAAGAAGGAACTTGAAACCTTGACAGAATAACAATAACAAACAGTATTAGAGCACTAAAAAATAAGCTACACATTTGGTAAGTGACTTTTTTTTAATATATATCATTTTATTCAATACACCCAGCAACCTTTTGAAGTATAGTTATCGTCTAAATTTTACAGATGAAAAATTATGACTCAAAGAGATTGAATAACTTGTCTAATTTCCCACCTGTAGTCTAACTGGTAGATGACTTGGCAACATTGTTGATTGTCTACTCAGTCTCCACTCCTTCTTCCTTTGTTGACAGAATAGTGATCAGAATCATCCTCTTTTAAGACATCATGTTTTTCTAAAGAGGGTGTGTTCCTCTCTGGGCACATTGGAAGTAAGGGAGATGTTGAGCCTTAACAGTTTAAGCTGATCACAGCCATCACATCACCCTTGTCAAATGCCAGCAGATGCTTTATCCTTTCCTCCTGTCAGCACGACTGCTGCTGCTGCTGCTGCTGCTGCTGCTGCTAAGTCATTTCAGTCGTGTCTGACTCTGTGTGACCCCATAGATAGCAGTCCACCAGGCTCTCCCATCCCTGGGATTCTCCAGGCAAGAACACAGGAGTGGGTTGCCATTTCCTTCTCCAATACACGAAAGTGAAAAGTGAAAGTGAAGTCACCCAGTTGTGTCCAACTCTTAGCGACCCCTTGGACTGCAGCCCACCAAGCTCCTCCGTCCATGGGATTTTCCAGGCAAGAGTACTGGAGTGGGGTGCCATTGCTTTCTCTGCCAGTCAGCATAGAATGATTGCCAATCATCCTAAACCAACCAGGGACTAGGCAGAGTTGAGGCTGGTTGCAGTTTTGGAAAGTTTCTGTCTACATCTGATTCTGTTCTCTTCCTAAAGGATATTTTTCTAAATCTTTTGACCAAGAGCCTAGCATGTTCACTGGCGTACTGTCACCTGGTGGCCCTGAACTTGAATCCTCGTCCACATCAGAGTGAGACTACGGGAAACTCCATTCAGTTTGGGTATGATTTTCTTCTTAGCCATTTATCCTAATACCCTACACAACTCCAGATTTTGACAAAAATCTTGGGGAGCAATAGCTTGTGTGTTAGGCTCAGTTTTATTTTTCCACCTGGACATCAGCCCTTTGGGTCTTTCATTTTTTTCTTTCTGGCATCATGAGACTACCTAAAATCTCTGTTTTTTCTGCTCCTCAGTGGTGATCTGGTGTTCAGGCCAAGTCCAAGTGCTTAACCTCTTGCCCTGAGCCCAGATTTGGCAGATATGCCCCAGAACAAAAAAGACTGCAAAAAATCAACATGTCTCTCCATGGTTCTCCTTCTCTACAATCCCATGCCCTCCAGTCCATGTTGCATCAACATCTTACTAATGCCTTTAAACATTAGAGAATTTGTTTTTGTCTTAGTTATTATTTATTGTGGATCCCTTCATTTTTAAATTTTATTTATTTTAATATAAATTTATATATTTTAATTGGATGCTAATTATTTTACAATATTGTACTGGTTTTGCCATACATCAACATGAATCCGCCATGATTGTACACATGTTCCCCATCCTGAACCACCCTCCAACTCCCTCCCCATACCATCCCTCTGGGTCATCCCAGTGCACTAGGCCCAAGCATCCTATATGACGCATCGAAACTGGATTGACAATTCGTTTCACATATGATATTATACATGTTTGAATCCCACTCTTCCAGATCATCCCACCTTCACCCTCTCCCACAGAGTCCAAAAGACTGTTCTATACATCTGTGTCTCTTTTGCTGTCTCACATACAGGGTTATTGTTACCATCTTTCTAAATTCCATATATATGCGTTAGTATACTGTATTGGTGTTTTTCTTTCTGGCTTACTTCACTCTGTATNCTCCCGGCCTGAAGAGTTTCTATTGAAAGACCAGCTGTTATTCTTATGGGAATCCCTTTGTGTGTTATTTGTTGTGTTTCCCTTGCTGCTTTTACTATTTGTTCTCTGTGTTTGATCTTTGTTAATTTGATTAATATGTGTCTCGAGGTGTTTTGCTTTGGGTTTATTTGAGACTCTCTGGGTTTCTTGGACTTGGTGATTATTTCCCTCCCCATATTAGGGAAGTTTTCAACTATTATCTCCTCAAGGATTTTCTCATGGACTTTCTTTTTGTCTTCTTCTTCTGGGACTCTTATGATTTGAATTTTGGGGTGTTTAACATTGTCCCAGAGGTCTCTGAGATTGTCCTCACTTCTTTTAATTAGTTTTTATTTTTTCCTCTCTGATTCATTTATTTCTACCATTTTATCTTCTACCTCACTAATCCTATCTTCTGCCTTATTCTACTATTTATTCTAGTATCTTATTTTACTATTTGTTCCCTCAAGAGTGTTTTTCATCTCGTTTATTGCATTATTCATTATATATTGACTCTTTCTTATTTCTTCTAGGTCCTTGTTAAACCTTTCTTTCATCTTCTCAATCCTTGTCTCCAGACTATTTATCTGTGATTCCATTTTGATTTCAAGATTTTCGATCATTTTCACTATCATTATTTGGAATTCTTTATCAGGTAGAATCCCTATCTCATCCTCTTTTGTTTAGTTTGGGGGTATTTATCCTGTTCCTTTACCTTCCTCTGTCTCTTCATCTTTTTTTAATTGCTGTGTTTGGGGTGGCCTTTCTGTATTATGGCAGTTTGTGGAGTGCTCTTTATTGTGGAGTTTCCTCACTGTGGGTAGGGTTGTATGGGTGGCTTGTCAAGGTTTCCTGGTTAGGGAAGCTTGTGTCGGTGTTCTGGTGGGTGGTGCTGGATTTCTTCTCTCTGGAGTGCAATGAAGTGTCCAGTAATGATTATGAGATGTCAGTGGGTTTGGAGTGACTTTGTACAGCCTGTATATTGAAGCTCAGGGCTGTGTTCATGTGTTGCTGGAGAATTTGAATGGTATGTCTTGCTCTAGAACTTGTTGGCCCTTGGGTGGTGCTTGGTTTCAGTGTAGGTATGGAGGCATTTGATGAGTTCCTGTCGATTAATGTTCCCTGGAGTCAGGAGTTCTCTGGTGTTCTCGGGATTTGGACTTAAACCTCCTGCTTCTGATTTTCAATCTTATTTTTACAGTAGCCTCAAGACTTTTCCATCTATATAGCACCATTGATAAAACATCTAGGTTAAAGATGAAAATTTTCTCCACAGTGAGGGACACTCAGAGAGGTTCACAGAGTTACATGGAGAAGAGAAGAGGGAGGAGGGAGATAGAGGTGACCAGGAGAAGATGAGGTGGAATCAAAAGAGGAGAGAGAAAGCTAGCCAGTAATCACTTCCTTATGAGTGCTCCACAGTCTGGATCCCTCAGAAATGTTCACGGAGTTATACAGAGAAGAGAAGAGGGAGGAAGGAGACAAGTCGCCAGGAGGATAAAAGGGAGAATCAAAAGGTGAGAGACAGATCCAGCCAGTAATCAGTTCCCTAAGTGTTCTCAACTGTGTGGAACACACAAAGAGATTCACAGAGTTGGGTAGAGAAGAGAAGGGGGAGGGAGGAGATAGAGGCAACCTAGTGGAGAAAAAGGAGAGTCCAAAGGGGGAGAGAGCAGTCAAGCCAGTAATCTCGCTCCCAAGTAGAAATGGGTACTGAAAATTGGGTTCTTAAAGGTACAAAATTGGTAACAAATACCGNTTGATAAAACATCTAGGTTAAAGATGAAAAGTTTCTCCACAGTGAGGGACACCCAGAGAGGTCCACAGAGTTACATGGAGACAAGAAGAGGGAGGAGGGAGATAGAGGTGACCAGGATGAGATGAGGCGGAATCAAAAGAGGAGGGAGCAAGCTAGCCAGTAATTACTTCCTTATGTGTGCTCCACAGTTTGGATCCCTAGGAGAGGTTCACAGAGCTACACAGAGAAGAGAAGAGGGAGGAAGGAGACAAAGGTGGCCAGGAGGATAAGGGGGGGAATCAAAAGGAGAGAGAGAGATCCAGCCAGTAATCAGTTCCCTAAGTGTTCTCCACCATCCGGAACACACAAAGAGATTCACAGAGTTGGGTAGAGAAGAGAAGGGGGAGGGAGGAGATAGAGGTGACCTGGTGGAGAAAAAGGAGGGTCCAAAGGGAGAGAGAGCAGTCAAGCCAGTAATCTCACTCCCATGTAAAAATGAATACTGAAGATGGGGTTCTTAATGGTACAAAATTGATAAAAAATACCAAAAAGCAAAGATTAAAAATCTAGAGTAGAGGTTGGATTTTCAAAAATTCAATATTAAAGAAAATAATCACAAAAATTATAAAATATATTTATATGAAGTTTGCTTTAAAAAAATAGGGTCTTTTTTTTTTTTGCAAAGTAACAGTAGGTTATAAGAATGAAAATTAAAGGAGTAATAGAGGACTTAAAAATTTTTAAAAATTTTTTAAATTAAAGAATGATAGTAAAAATAGTAAAAATATATCTAGGACTTTCTCTGGTGTTATTTTGGGCAGTGTGGCGTCAGTTCATTTTCAGATAGTTCTTTGATCCAGCTTATATTTTGCAAGATCTATAGGCCCCTTCCTATTTAGTCAGAACTAACTACAGGGTTTTAATCTATTGAACCTGCCACTTCCAAGGAGGTTCCCTCTGTTTTTGCTTCTTCTGTTTGCTGATCTCATCAGTGTCTAATTTCTGCCCTGACACAAGGGGGCGGTGGTGGATACTTTTTTAGGCTCACTTGTTCAGTCTTTCTGTGGGGACGGAGGGACGCTGCAAACAAATAACACTGGCTGTCTCTGCCACACTGGGTTTGGCCCCGCTCACGGCGTGTGTACTTTCTCTGTCTACACTGCTTGGGCTCTAGGTTGCTCTGCCAGGAACTGTCTGAGGCCGGCCCTGGGTTGTATGCACTTCCCAGGTCTAAGCCGCTCAAGTTCAGGCACTTGGGTAGTCCTCAGAGCGCAGACTTGGTTGGGCCTGCATTTTGTGCCCTTCCCAGATCCGAGCAGCTCAGGTGACCAGGTGTTTGGTGAGCAGGGTCACTGCAACTTATCACCTCCCGCAGCCCTGCCTCTTGGTTTTCTAGGTGTACAACTGGCTCACCTTCTCAGGCAGATGCTGACCATCCAGAATACCAAGAAGTCTTGGTTAGCAATGAAGCCTGCTTGCAGTTTGGTAGATAATATCTCTCTGGGCTGTGATTGCCCTCTTCCAGCTCTGGCTGCCTGTCACCGGACAGGGATGGTCTCCCGCTGGTTAGCTCTGCTCAGTCCTTTGTTCTGTGAGTGAGCCTGATGGTGTCTTAGGTTAGGGCTTTTCGCATAACTCTAGTCAGTCCTTTGTTCTGTGAGCAGGCCTGGCGGTGTTTTAGGTTAGGGCTTTTTGGTGGTAGCTATCCCACAGTCGGGTTTGCTAGCCCAAGTTAGCTCCCTCAGATTGCCCTCGGGGCATTCAGGCCTGGTCCTTACTGTAAGCAATGCAGCCCGCACCTCCCTGCCCAGCCCCCGCTTGCTAGTGGTGGATGCAGGCGTCTGTGCTGCTTCTCCGCTGGCAGTTACTGTTGGGCACATAATCTGTGGGGTTTAATAATTTATTTATTTTTCCTCCTGGTTATGTTGCCCTCTGTGGTTCCAAGGCTCACCACAGACTCAGCAGTGAGAGTGTTTCCTGGTGTTTAGAAACCTCTCTCTTTTTTAAGACTCCTTTCCTGAGACAGAGCTCCATCCCTACCTCTTTTGTCTCTCTTTTTAGTCTTTTATATTTTTTTCCTACCTCCTTTCAAAGACAATGGGCTGCTTTTCTGGGTGCCTGATGTCCTCTGCCAGCATTCAGAAGTTGTTTTGTGGAATTTACTCAGCGTTCAAATGTTCTTTTGATGAATTTGTGGGGGATAAAGTCTCCCTATCCTATTCCTCTGCCATCTTAGGACTGCCCCCTCAACATTAGAAAAAAATTTTTAATATAAATTTATTTATTTTAATTGGAGGCTAATTACTTTACAATATTGTATTGGTTTTGCCATACATCAGCATGACTCCACCACGAGTGTACATGTGTTCCCCATCCTGAATGCCCCTCCCACCTCTCTCCCTGTACCATCCCTCTGGGTCATCCCAGTGCACCAGCCCCAAGCATCCTGTATCATGCATTGAACCTGGACTGGCGATTGGTTTCACATATGATATTATACATGTTTCAATGCCATTCTCCCAAATCATCCTACCCTCTCCCTCTTCCACAGGGGGAAAAAAAAAAAATTTTAAGATTTTACCCAATTTGTTCAGTTTTTCTCAGAGAGAGCATTGATCAGCTGCAAGCTTAGCCATGTATTCCTCAGAAAATAAAGCCAATACAAACCAACAATCTTTTCTTATAATTTTTAACTGTAAATGTTTTCAGAGAGAATCAGTATCATGACACACATCACTCACATTAAAAAATTATTACCACTTAGGTATATTTGCTTTCTCATCTAACTTCTGCTGAACCATTTTAAAGCAATTTGCAATCTTATAGCACTTCCATCAAACAAATAATTCAACATGCATCTTCTAAAAATAAAATTCCCTTATACAGTTTTACCATATTGTACCTTAAAAAATAATAATAATTTCCTTATATTGTGTAGTACCCAGTCCATTGTCAAATTTTCCATTGTCTTCAAAGTATAATCAATAGAAGTTTCTCATAAGTAAGATAAAATATGCATTAGTTATTATGTTTCTTTTAATGTATGCTGTTACTTTTTTCATGACATTTACAGTGTAAAGATGCCAGAGCAGTAGATTGAAATTAATATTTTTGGTAAGGATACTGCATAGATGACCTGAGTAGTCATTCTGCATCGTTTCAGCAGACAGGTGTTGTCCATTGCTTCACTGTTAGTGATGCTAATTTGATCAGCAGGTTAAGGTGGTAACAGTCAGATCTTTACAATGTAGAAATATTTTCCCTTTGTCATTGCCAAATCATCTAGCACTATGCAAGTGTCGTGTTTCCCACCAGCTTTTCACTTACTGGATTTAGTATTTACGAGTTTTGCCTGAGTAAGTTATTTTACTGAAGATTGCAATATGGGTAACTTTCTGTCATTCACCCTTCATTCTTTATGTGGCATTCCTTTCTGTTTCAAGCATGTTTTACAAACTTCCCCTCATGAATTGCGGGTGCACTATAGTCCCTCTTGCTTATGGAGGCTAATTTCTAGTGTTTTTCCGAATAAGGAGATGGTGTGTCACCTTTCGGAGAAGGCAATGGCACCCAGCTCCAATACTCTTGCCTGGAAAATCCCATGGGCAGAGGAGCCTGGTGGGCTGCAGTCCATTGAGTCATGAGGAGTCGAACATGACTGAGCGACTTCACTTTCATTCTTCACTTTCATGCACTGGAGAAGGAAATGGCAACCCACTCCAGTGTTCTTGCCTGGAGAATCCCAGGGACAGAGGAGCCTGGTGGGCTGCCGTCTATGGGGTTGCAGAGTCGGAAACGACTGAAGTGACTTAGCAGCAGCAGCAGCAGCATGTCACCTTTATGGAGAAGGGCATGGCAACCCACTCCAGTGTTCTTGCCTGGAGAAATCCCATGGACAGAGGAGCCTGGCAGGCTACAGTCCATGGGGTTGTAAAGTCGGACACGACTGAAGCAACTTATCATGTATGCATGTCACCTTTAATGCTGGTTTGTGTGTCACATTTGAGTACTTTTGTGCTGTAATAAATAACATTTTACCTGTTTTATTTCATCTTTGGAGGGGTATATCTTCCTGATATAGATGAAAAGTAGGATTGCTTACTCAAACTGTAAATTTGTGTAAGGTTTTTTTTTTAGATGTTGCCAAATCCTTGTTCACGTGGAGTTTCACGTGGATGGCATCACTGACTCGATGTGCATGAGTCTGAGTGAACTCTGGGAGTTGGTGATGGACAGGGAGGCCTGGCATGCTTCGATTCTTGGGGTCGCAGAGTCGGACATGACTGAGCGACTGAATTGAACTGAACTGAACTGAAGACACTGTCCTTTCTGCATCATATATTATTGCCTCCTTTGTCATAAATTAATTATAGATTGTTTGGTTAGAATGAAAATTTTAACAATATTGATTCAGTCCTTGAACAGTGTATCAAACTAAAATGCAGTCAGTTCAGTTCAGTTGTCACTCAGTCGTGTCCGACTCTGTGTGACCCCATGAATTGCATCACGCCAGGCCTCCCTGTCCATCACCAACTCCCGGAGTTCACTCAGATTCATGTCCATTGAGTCGATGATGCCATCTAGCCATCTCATCCTCTGTCGTCCCCTTCTCCTCCTGCCCCCAATCCCTCCCAGCATCAGAGTCTTTTCCAATGAGTCAGTTCTTCACATGAGGTGGCCAAAGTACTGGAGTTTCAGGTTTAGCATCATTCCATTCCAAAGAACACCCAGGACTAATCTCCTTTAGAATAGACTGGTTGGATCTCCTGGCAGTCCAAGGGACTCTCAAGAGTCTTCTCCAACACCACAGTTCAAAATGCAATAGATAGATAGAAAATGGAATACTACTCAGCCATAAGAAAGAATAAAGGTTTGCTGTTTGTGACAACCTGAATGGACGTTGAGGATATTATTTTATATTAAGTGAAATAAGTCAGACAGAGAAAGACAAATATTTTAGAAGACACATGACTTTACTTGCATGCAGTATCTAAAAAGCAACACAAACAAACAAAAAACACCAAAACAGACTTCAAGATACAGAGAATAGATTGGTGGTTGTTGAAGATGGGGAGGAGTGATTGGGGAGACAAAATGGGTGAAGGGGATTAAGAAATATAGACTTCCAATTATAAAATAAATATGTTATGGGGATGTAATGTACAGCATGGGAAATATGGTGAATAATAATGTAGTAACCGTGAAGTGACAGATGGTAACTAGACATTGCGGTGACCATCTTGCAGGTCATAAAAATGTTGAATCACTATGTTATACACCTGAAACTAATACAATATTATATTGTATGTTATTTATACCTCAATAAAAAAATTCAGACTAATTGGAATTTAGAATTTAGTCTAAAATGGCCCAAAGTCTGAATCATGAAATCATTTATAAAGTCTACAAAATGAAATCCTTTAATTCCTGAAAATTTCAAGCACTTGCAAACATAGAAACCAAGCCATACAAACCAAATTATTGCCTTATTTTACAAGTAATGGGAGCATTTTTATTGTGTACTATTAATAATTTATAAATGGCTGCCTTGAAAGTGCTAGTGGTACGTGAAAGCAATTTATTCTAAGCTCTAAAATAATACCATCTATTGTTTCTTTTTCTGGTCTCAAGAAATATAATTTCATTGCTAAAATATGGAAAATAAGAAACTTAGCAAAAATTAAAAATAATTCTATTATTTTGAAATAAGCAACTGAAATATTTAATCATATTTTCTTGAGGTACCTCCATGTATAGATTTATTTTAGAGTGAAATAATTCTGTATAGTCTATATCCTAATTAATAACATAGCTAATGACCATATTATCTTATCTAAATATTTTTCAAAAGTATTATTTTTAATGGCTACCTAACAATCTATAATACTGAGCTGGTTTAATTTATTTATCTAGTCATCTAAAGTTCAATATTGAATGTATTTTCACTTTATTATAAATAACTTGCAGTCCTTCCTCTGGCATATAGATCTGAGCATTTGTTTTGATGATTTCAGAAATTGTGTTACTATGTTGAGGATAATGAACAGTTTAAGGCTTATTGATACAAATTTCCAAATCATTTTCCAAAAAGACTATAATTAACATGTGGCTCATAAATGTGGTTACAAAGAATGTGAGGGCCTTTATGGGGCAGAGGTATGGTTAGACCTTAGAGGTTAAAGGGAACAATTCACCTCTGGGATGCCTTAGATTGACTCTAATGGATCCTCCAAACCACATAGGTTTCATGAGCTATTGTCCTTTGTGGTGGAAGAGTCCCAAGATATACATTCTGGGGAAATGTTTTGAACTGGAAAAGAAATTGGATTAGGATTTAAAAGAGAATGGGATTCATTCCACTGCTTTTTTTTTTTCATTTTCTTGGTGCATCTGAATCATGTGTGTCAGTCAGGATTGACTAGATTAGTACTTTAGGCAGAGTTCAAAAATATCCCCTAAGATCCCTGCACCATAGTGTACACTGCTCTATATAAACTCTAGGACTATAAATATCATGATTTATATGGAACAGCTGACTTGAATAAGGGGTGATTATCGCAGGGGGTGAGGAGGAGAGGTTTGACCTGAATCATATAAATCCTTTAAATCTGAGTCTAGAGGCCCAGTCTGGACAAGTCAGGGAGATTTGAAGTGTGAGATGAGTTTGGCATGAGAGACTTTCTCCATGGCTGCCTTTAGAGATGGAGACTGTACAACTAGACATGTGGGTAGCCTCAAAGAGTCTAGCACAACCCCCAGATGACTACCAGCAAGAACACAGGGTCCCATAACTGCAAAAAGCTACTGGCTGTGCTTCTACTAGGAGTGTGCTTCCCTACTATGTCCCAGGATGACACAAAGGAGCAGTCATTCTGTTTGAAAGCACATATGTTGATTCTCCTTTTGGAGCTCACTATATGCTGCTGCTGCTGCTAAGTTGCATTAGTCGTGTCCAACTCTGTGCAACCCCATAGACAGCAGCCCACTAGGCTCCCCCGTCCCTGGGATTCTCCAAGCAAGAACACTGGAGTGGGTTGCGATTTCCTTCTCCAGTGCATGAAAATGAAAAGTGAAAGTGAAGTCACTCAGTTGTGTCCGACTCTGAGACCCCATGGACTGTAGCCTACCAGGCTCCTCCATCCATAGGATTTTCCAGGCAAGAGTACTGGAGTGGGTTGCTATTGCCTTCTCCGAGCTCACTATATAAGCTCCAATAAATTAACAAGCTCAACTCAGAGACTTCTCCTTGCACTTCCAAAGAATGTCACCCTGACATAAACTAACCCTGGCATCTTCAGTCTTCAATAGGTAGTTGTGCTAAGCTCATCCATCATTAAACTCTCTAGCTTGCACTAACCTGAAATGTCAGCACTGTGGAAGTAAGCAGATAGATTTATGAAACCAAACCCAGTGAAGATGAGCAGAGAACCCAGTGAGTTTAATGATAAATATACTATATGACCTAGCAAAGTGACTCCTAGTGTATATCCTCAATCTGCCCAAGGTAACAGTATATAGATGTTCATGAAATGACAAAAAAGAGGAACCATTCTCCTTATCTATGAACAATAAAAATATGAACAGACAAACAAGTGGTAAGAGTGTTTAAGCAAAAATGAACTAGAGTTACATATCTTAACATCCATAAATCTCAAAAATATGTTGAGTGAAAAAGAGGATTCAAATAACATGTATAGTAGGACACCATTTATAAAGCTTAAAACATGCAAAAATAATACTATGTGTTATTTATGGCTGTATACATACATAGTGAAGTTTAAAATATTTGTGAAAATAATAAAGAGTATGTTCAAGATACTGATTACTTGTTGGAAGGGAGGAATATATAGGCAAAGGGATAGAAAAGCGATGCAGAGAGAGGATATTGGGACTATAATATTTTATTAAGCAGGGGAGTGGATCCATGAACCTGAATAGATTATTCTTGGTACTTTTATATATATGTGAAATATTTTTCTTAAAATAAAAATCAGTAAAAATATTGTTTTAGGGTGAACTGATGATGATTAATCTTGAGTTATTGCAGACCATGAGAGCAATTTGGGCAATAAAAAGTTCATTCAACTATGACTAGGAAGACACAAGCTCTGGTCCCAGTTTTGCCACTAATTAGCTGAGTGATTCAAAATAAAACACAAATCACTATAGCTCCCAGTGCTACTTTCTTTTCTGAAATGAAGGACTTGAACTAGGAGATTTCTAAAGTTTCTTCCAACCCCAGAAAGGAATTGAAACATCTTTCAGCCTCTAATTTTTTCAAATAGATGCTGTCTTTCTCAAGGGCCATAAACAGGTATTAATCACTTTACATTTTCAATGTCTTTTCCAATATCAACAGATTTCTTGACACATTTTAAGGCCTTACCTAATAATATATGACTTGCAGTGGCTGAATAAACAACTACAACAAAAACAACAGAATCTTCTCATCATTAACTCCTCTTAAGTCAAAGGTGAGCTTCCCGGGTGGCACAGTGGCAAAGGATCTGCCTGCCAATGCAGGAGACACAAGACACATGGGTTCCATCCCTGGGTCAGGAAGATCCCCTGGAGTAGGAAATGGCAAACCACTCCAGTATTCTTGCCTGGAAAATTCCATGGACAGAGAAGCCTGGCAGGCTACAGTCCACGGGATTGCAAAAATTTAGATGTGGCAGAGCAGCTGAGTACACACAAGGCCCTGGGTGGTACCTAAGTAATCGTGCTCAGTTTGGGGTTACAAGAGTGAAATCGCATGACAGAGACAAACTGTTTTCTCAGTCACCTTTATCCTGTGTTAGCCATGCCAGTCAAGTGTGCTTTTGATTGTCAGGGGCAGGAGAGGGAATGTCCTCATGGTTCTCATGTCAACCAATCCCTACAAACAGAAGAGAATTCCAAAATTCTTTGAAGATGAGTCAGTGGGACTTTCTTCTTCAGGATGGAAAGTTCAAAGCATCAGTCTAGTTTTCTCCTTATAGAGCTTTTAGTCACACAATGAAAGCATGTTCTAATGAAAAGTTGGATATGTCCAGCAAATATTTCATTACTTGGAGCCCAATTCTTTGTTTTCATAGACANTTTTTTTTTTTCATTTTCTTGGTGCATCTGAATCATGTGTGTCAGTCAGGATTGACTAGATTAGTACTTTAGGCAGAGTTCAAAAATATCCCCTAAGATCCCTGCACCATAGTGTACACTGCTCTATATAAACTCTAGGACTATAAATATCATGATTTATATGGAACAGCTGACTTGAATAAGGGGTGATTATCGCAGGGGGTGAGGAGGAGAGGTTTGACCTGAATCATATAAATCCTTTAAATCTGAGTCTAGAGGCCCAGTCTGGACAAGTCAGGGAGATTTGAAGTGTGAGATGAGTTTGGCATGAGAGACTTTCTCCATGGCTGCCTTTAGAGATGGAGACTGTACAACTAGACATGTGGGTAGCCTCAAAGAGTCTAGCACAACCCCCAGATGACTACCAGCAAGAACACAGGGTCCCATAACTGCAAAAAGCTACTGGCTGTGCTTCTACTAGGAGTGTGCTTCCCTACTATGTCCCAGGATGACACAAAGGAGCAGTCATTCTGTTTGAAAGCACATATGTTGATTCTCCTTTTGGAGCTCACTATATGCTGCTGCTGCTGCTAAGTTGCATTAGTCGTGTCCAACTCTGTGCAACCCCATAGACAGCAGCCCACTAGGCTCCCCCGTCCCTGGGATTCTCCAAGCAAGAACACTGGAGTGGGTTGCGATTTCCTTCTCCAGTGCATGAAAATGAAAAGTGAAAGTGAAGTCACTCAGTTGTGTCCGACTCTGAGACCCCATGGACTGTAGCCTACCAGGCTCCTCCATCCATAGGATTTTCCAGGCAAGAGTACTGGAGTGGGTTGCTATTGCCTTCTCCGAGCTCACTATATAAGCTCCAATAAATTAACAAGCTCAACTCAGAGACTTCTCCTTGCACTTCCAAAGAATGTCACCCTGACATAAACTAACCCTGGCATCTTCAGTCTTCAATAGGTAGTTGTGCTAAGCTCATCCATCATTAAACTCTCTAGCTTGCACTAACCTGAAATGTCAGCACTGTGGAAGTAAGCAGATAGATTTATGAAACCAAACCCAGTGAAGATGAGCAGAGAACCCAGTGAGTTTAATGATAAATATACTATATGACCTAGCAAAGTGACTCCTAGTGTATATCCTCAATCTGCCCAAGGTAACAGTATATAGATGTTCATGAAATGACAAAAAAGAGGAACCATTCTCCTTATCTATGAACAATAAAAATATGAACAGACAAACAAGTGGTAAGAGTGTTTAAGCAAAAATGAACTAGAGTTACATATCTTAACATCCATAAATCTCAAAAATATGTTGAGTGAAAAAGAGGATTCAAATAACATGTATAGTAGGACACCATTTATAAAGCTTAAAACATGCAAAAATAATACTATGTGTTATTTATGGCTGTATACATACATAGTGAAGTTTAAAATATTTGTGAAAATAATAAAGAGTATGTTCAAGATACTGATTACTTGTTGGAAGGGAGGAATATATAGGCAAAGGGATAGAAAAGCGATGCAGAGAGAGGATATTGGGACTATAATATTTTATTAAGCAGGGGAGTGGATCCATGAACCTGAATAGATTATTCTTGGTACTTTTATATATATGTGAAATATTTTTCTTAAAATAAAAATCAGTAAAAATATTGTTTTAGGGTGAACTGATGATGATTAATCTTGAGTTATTGCAGACCATGAGAGCAATTTGGGCAATAAAAAGTTCATTCAACTATGACTAGGAAGACACAAGCTCTGGTCCCAGTTTTGCCACTAATTAGCTGAGTGATTCAAAATAAAACACAAATCACTATAGCTCCCAGTGCTACTTTCTTTTCTGAAATGAAGGACTTGAACTAGGAGATTTCTAAAGTTTCTTCCAACCCCAGAAAGGAATTGAAACATCTTTCAGCCTCTAATTTTTTCAAATAGATGCTGTCTTTCTCAAGGGCCATAAACAGGTATTAATCACTTTACATTTTCAATGTCTTTTCCAATATCAACAGATTTCTTGACACATTTTAAGGCCTTACCTAATAATATATGACTTGCAGTGGCTGAATAAACAACTACAACAAAAACAACAGAATCTTCTCATCATTAACTCCTCTTAAGTCAAAGGTGAGCTTCCCGGGTGGCACAGTGGCAAAGGATCTGCCTGCCAATGCAGGAGACACAAGACACATGGGTTCCATCCCTGGGTCAGGAAGATCCCCTGGAGTAGGAAATGGCAAACCACTCCAGTATTCTTGCCTGGAAAATTCCATGGACAGAGAAGCCTGGCAGGCTACAGTCCACGGGATTGCAAAAATTTAGATGTGGCAGAGCAGCTGAGTACACACAAGGCCCTGGGTGGTACCTAAGTAATCGTGCTCAGTTTGGGGTTACAAGAGTGAAATCGCATGACAGAGACAAACTGTTTTCTCAGTCACCTTTATCCTGTGTTAGCCATGCCAGTCAAGTGTGCTTTTGATTGTCAGGGGCAGGAGAGGGAATGTCCTCATGGTTCTCATGTCAACCAATCCCTACAAACAGAAGAGAATTCCAAAATTCTTTGAAGATGAGTCAGTGGGACTTTCTTCTTCAGGATGGAAAGTTCAAAGCATCAGTCTAGTTTTCTCCTTATAGAGCTTTTAGTCACACAATGAAAGCATGTTCTAATGAAAAGTTGGATATGTCCAGCAAATATTTCATTACTTGGAGCCCAATTCTTTGTTTTCATAGACAAGGGCTGGCTATTTAAAATCATGGAGGAAAGTTACTAAGTGAACATCAACATAAATGTAGAATTAAACTTACAGGGACAGATAGACATGAGCCAATGTGAAAAATCAGAGATAAAGGTAGGCCTTTGGAAAAGAATGGAGAGTTTGAGGGCAAGTGACATGGATCTGAAAACTGTGGACCAAGCGAATCCAGGGCAGATATTTGAAGAAGTTTGAACTCTGACTAGAGAGTCTGCAGGGAGAAAGGATTTGAAATAGCCATGTTAGGCTCTGGGATGCATTTCTCTGATCCCCTTTCGATAAAGACTCAAGGTCCCAGCTCCTAGGAGTGCTGTGGGCCAGCAGCCCTCAGTCGTCAACATCTTGAGGGATTGTCCCATCTGCAATCAGCTGCCTCCTTCAAGACTGGGCCCCTCCCTCTGGTGGCCAGCATCCAATGACTGATCAATGTGAGGACCTCAGTTAGCAAATCAGCTGCCAGACCATATGATACCTTAATGATATAAATGGCACCTTTTACACTGCAATCCAGGGGTGGTTTGGAGAAGGAAATGGCAACCCACTCCAGTATGCTTGCCTGGGAAATCCTATGGACAGAGAAGCCTGGGCTACAGTCTATGGGATTACAAAGAATTGGACATGATTTAGCAACTAAACTATCCCACCAGCAAAGGTGGTTGAAGACTTCTGCATGGTGGCAAGTTCACAGAGCAGTGGGTCTGTGCTGTTCAGAGACCAGGAGGCAGATGTGTGCCAGAAGGCCCCGTCTGGAGGCCCAGCAGTGGCCTAGGAGCTTTATCTGTGACTCTCCATCCATAATGGGGAATGAATCTGGGGTGCCCTGTACTCAGAGGGTTCAGAGAACAAAGCTGAGGCAGTCACTTGTTTGCTGGCCAGGCTAGCTCCTAATCTTGGAAACAAGTCAGTGTTTTCTGACAAGGAGGCTAATTTTAGCTTGAGTGAATATCTGAGGTTGTTTATTAATTCAACATCCAATGGAATTAAGGAAGGAAACAGTGAGTCAGACACCATTTATGTGCATCCTCAGCAGTTAGTTTCTTTGGAACCAGAGGCAGAAAAACAGATTGGTTTTACAATCTTCTCATGAACGTTGTGAGACCGTTTTTATCTGGTTTGCAATCACTTTTGTGTCTAGTATTTCAAAGCAGTGATGCCTGGGACCTATTCACTGTCCAGGATGATGCAGGCTTTGAGAGGGAGTTGCCTTCAACTTTGAACTCTTCTCTGTCCCCGAAGAATCTTAATTGCTTCTGCTCAGGAAACCTGAATTCTACCATCACTGCCTGGGAACCTGCAGGCTGTAGTTCATGCCTCTGGGTCTTAAAAGACTTTGCTATTAGGAGAGCCTCTTTGGCCAGCTTCAACTCCCTTCATGTGTAGCTGCTCAACGTTAATAATAAATTGCAAAACTAGTCCCTTGGAAGCCAGCCACAGCCAAGTCCAAACTATAACTCTGTTTGTTGCTACCTTTAATTCCACCTGGTTTCCTCTCTCTGCTGGTCCTGTCATGAGATTGGGAGTGATCTTAGGAAGACACGGGGTGATGGAAAAAGAAAAATTGATGATGGAAAAAGAAAAATTGAAAGCTTGCTGTGACTTTCTCGCTCCTGTAAGAAGTTTCGTAAACAGACGAATCCTTCTCTTGTTTACATCTAGCTTTTCATGAGTTCTGTTTAATTTAGTCAACATACTGTAGTCAACAAGGAGGGGGGAAGGGAGATTACTTCTAAGACAGGCAAGTGGAGGTTCAGTGTTTGCGGGACATGAAGGATAAGATTTTCTTAAGGGAGTAACCGTGCCAATGCGGTAAACATGCGTGCTGCTCCCCAGTATTGCCGGTTCTTCCCCTGTTCGGGGCACTTGGGAGGACTATACTTTCCCACTCATTGAAGTTAGTGGACATATGGTTTGTTTTAGTGAATGTCAAATGGGAAGAAATCATGTGTGTTACTTCTGGCTGGAGCCATTCAAGAGCCAGTGCATCCTTTCCCATGCCTTCTTTTGCCCTGCTGTGACAAACACTTGAAGTTTCCTGATGAAACAGTGGCATCGTTAGATGATTTGGAGTTACTGTGGACTGGGAGTCAAGCTCACTACCAATCTCCATTGAACATGTGGTGGAAATGGTGAATATTTACTGTGTTAAGCCATGGAGACTTTGTTTTTGTAATTTTTACTTACTACTGTAGCTAACCTAGCCTTTCCTAGCTAAGCTATTGTGGCACTGATTAGCCTCAAAGAAAAGTTCTCTATTAATATTTTGGAATCACATTAATAGAAAAGTTCCTTTGCAGTCAGCGAGTCTTGCCCTTTCTGATATTTTTGTTTTTGTATCTCACTCCTCTTACATGACAAAGGAGAGCCAAAGATCACCAAGTATTTGAGAAAGCTTCCAATTTGGAAGGCTCTGTACATACAAAAGCAACAGGGAAAAAAAAAAAAAAAAGGAACTCAGAAAAAAAGCTCAGATAATTCATGGAGAAGGAGGAAAAAATATATATATATATGTGTGTGTGTGTGTGTGTGTATAATTTATATCTTCAGAAAGAAGAGATATCACATCCATGAAACAAAGTAAAATTATAGAAAATTTGAAAGAACTACTGTATATAAAATAGATTAACTAATAAGGATCTCCTGTATAGCACAGGAAAGTGATAGTGGAGTTGCTCAGTCGTGTCCAACTCTTTGAGACCCTATGGACTGTAGCCCACCAGGCTCCTCCATCCATGGGATTCTCCAGGCAAGAATACTGGAGTGAGTTGCCATTTCCTTCTCCAGGGGATCTTCCCGACCCAGGGATCAAACCTAGGTCTCCTGAATTACAGGCGGACACTTTCAGCTAAATACTCTGTAATGGCCTATAAAGGAAAGAAATCTAAAGAGTGAACATATGTATGCATATAACTTAGTCACTTTGCTGTAGTAGAAAATAACACAGCATTGCAAATCAACTATACCCCAATAAAACATTTTTTAAAAGAACTCATAAATGAAAGACATTGATAGCAGAATTTTTAAAAATTCAATAGAAAGATTGGAAGAGAACTCTTCCAGAATGAAGGTGAAAAAATTTTAAATAGGGACAATAGGAGTAAAAAGATCAGACTTCTGTTCAGGAAGTCTGAACAGAAAGGACAGGGGAGTAAATTGTCAAGGATATAACACGAGAAAAATTCTTAGTGTAATGAGTCAGTGGAGTACCCAGCACAGTGAATAAAAGAAATACTTCAAGGCACATCAGAATAAAAGGTCAGAAGGCCAAGAATAAAACATTGGTAAAAGTTTCAGAAAGAAAACACACACAAAGGATGAGAATACCGAGAACTATCAGAAGGTACAAACCAATAGCACCATGCCTTTAAAATCTTGAAGACAAATAATTTTCAACTAAAATCCTATACCCAATCAGATAACCAAGTGTTAGAAGACTTGTTAGCTATGCAGTGTTTCAAAATTACACGTTCAGACATTTCTCCAAAAACTCCACATGCTCCACCACTAGCTAATCCACCCAAATGATAGTAGCTAAGGCAATGGCACCCCACTCCAGTACTCTTGCCTGGAAAATCCCATGGACGGAGGAGCCTGGTGGGCTGCAGTCCATGGTGTCGCTGAGGGTCAGACACGACTGAGCGACTTCACTTTCCCTTTTCACTTTCGTGCACTGGAGAAGGAAATGGCAACCCACTCCAGGGTTCTTGCCTGGAGAATCCCAGGGATGGCGGAGCCTGGTGGGCTGCCATCTCTGGGGTCACACAGGGTCAGACACGACTGAAGCGACTTAGCAGCAGCAGCAGCAGCAGTACGTATACATATTTACATTCGTGCTCATCTGATCTTGAGGACAGCTGAATGAGAGAAGTGCTGATCTTTTCACAATGATTTTACAGGTAGGAAAATTGAGGCGTAGACAGGCAATGTCTCCACGGTGGCACAACTAATAATACAGGGCTGGAGTTTGAACAAAGCAGTTTAACTCCAGAGACTATGTTCAGATCACTATTTTGCATGACCTTCAAGATAGACATTTAACCCCGGAAACACTGCGCTCAATGAAATGAAAGAGAATTTCAGAACAATAGCTGTACAGCAGACCTGAAATACAATAATCAATATTGGAACGGAAGAATGAAGGACTCTAAAAGAATATCTCCAGAGGTAAAAAAAGAAGTGACAGTTTATCTGACTTATTTGTTTATCGAGGTGATGTCCTGGAAGATTTAATCTACTCAAGTGAAAATATGAGGCATTTCTTTCTCTCTTTTTTTTTTTTCCAGTTACAAAGTCTTTTTAATCTTCACAAATGAAACAGTTTTCAGGAAAGCTGCCACTTCCTCTACAAGATTACTTTCTAGGGGATTGAATTTCTTTTCCTTGAGGAACCCAGGAAACCAGGAGGCATTTTTTAACTCCAAGAAGTGAGTCGCAAAATAAGCACAGTTTCCTATCTACTTCAGATATAAAAGCATTTATATGTTTATAGCATATTCTGAATATTGATTTAAGAANCTTCCTCTACAAGATTACTTTCTAGGGGATTGAATTTCTTTTCCTTGAGGAACCCAGGAAACCAGGAGGCATTTTTTAACTCCAAGAAGTGAGTCGCAAAATAAGCACAGTTTCCTATCTACTTCAGATATAAAAGCATTTATATGTTTATAGCATATTCTGAATATTGATTTAAGAACTATGGTAAAAATATCTTCAGAGGCAGAACTTCCGACTATTGGGAACAGATCAGAAAATTCTCTCTCCACAAAACAAATATAGCATTGGCGGGAAAATATCAGAAACTGATGACTTAAGGGCTCTAAAAGTTAACCAAAGGCAAACAACAATTTAAGAAGCATGTATTCAGGAAAAACTGCTAGGACTTTGAATAAGAACAGTGGGAGTTTACAGCCTTTTTGCCTGGGGCTGCTTCTATCCCCTCTAACTCAGTTGGTGAGAAACAGAGCTTTTCTAGAGTGGAACTGACTGTGAAAACCAGCAGCGTCACAGCCAGAGGGGACTGACTGGATCAGGAGCAGAGCGCAAAGATCCATGCCCAGAGTCGTCGTCAGTAGAAGTAGGAACTTCTCGGTTGGAAACAGGAAAAAATCCATAGCTCTGCTAGTCTAAGGTGTGGTCTGGTTAGAGTGAGTGGCAAACCAGCCAGAAATGTATAGAGATACTAGAAATGAAAGCACTATAAAAGTGTTAGACAAAATCTCCCTCAAGATTGTTTTGTCTATTCACGTTCTTTTGTGTTTCCATACAAATTTTTAAATTTTTTGTTCTGATTCTGTGAAAAATACCATTGGCAACTTGATAGAGATTGTGTTGGATCTGGATTGCCTTGGATAGTATGGTCACTTTTACAGTGTTGATTCTTCTAATCCAAGAACATGATATATCTTTTCATATTTTTATGTTGTCTTCAAGATCTTTTATAGCATCTTAGAGTTCTCAGAGTAGAGGGTTTTTGCCTCCTTGGGAAGGTATTTTATTCCTTAGTATTTTATTCTTTTTTGATGCAAAGGTTAGTGGGATTGTTTCACCAATTTTCCCTTCTGATATTTTATTGTTAGTGTATAGAAATGCAGCAGATTTCTGTGTATTAATTTTGTATCCTGCAACTTTACCAAATTCATTGATGAGCTCTAGTAGTTTTCTGGTAGCATCCTTAGGATTTTCCATGTATAGAATCATCTCATCTGCAAATAGTGACAGTTTTACTTCCGTTTTACTTCCCTTCCAATCTGGAATCCTCTTATTTCTTTTTCTTCTCTTGATTGCTGTGGCTAGGACTCCCAAAACTATGTTGAATAAATGTGGCGAGTGTGGACATCCTTGTCTTGTTCCTCATCTTAAAGAGAATGCTTTCAGCTTTTCACCTTTGAGTACGATGTGTTAGCTGTGGGTTTGTCATACATAACCTTTCTTATGTTGAAGTATGTTCTTTCTATGCCCACTTACTGGAGAATTTTTATCAGAAATGGATGTTGAATTTATTGAAAGCTTTTTTGGCATCTATTGAAATGACTATATGATTTTTACTCTTCCATTTGTTAATGTAATGTATCATATTGATTGATTTGCAGATATTGAAAAACCCTTGCATTCCTGGGATAAATCTTATGATAGTGTATGATCCTTTTTAGTATATTGCTGAGTTTGGTTTGCTAGCACTTTGTTGGGGGGGGTTCTGTACGTATGTTCCTCAGTGATATCAGCTCATGATTTCATTTTTTGTATGTGATGTCATTGTTTTTGGTATCAGGAAGATGATGGCCTCATATAATGAGTTTAGAAGCATTACTTCCTCCGTAATTTTTTAAAATAGTTTGAGAAGGATAGGTGTTAACTCTTTTCTGAATGTTTGATCAAGTTCACCTGTAAAGCCATTTGGTCCTGGACACTTTTTTGTTGGGAATTTTTAAATTACNTTGTTTTTGGTATCAGGAAGATGATGGCCTCATATAATGAGTTTAGAAGCATTACTTCCTCCGTAATTTTTTAAAATAGTTTGAGAAGGATAGGTGTTAACTCTTTTCTGAATGTTTGATCAAGTTCACCTGTAAAGCCATTTGGTCCTGGACACTTTTTTGTTGGGAATTTTTAAATTACTGATTCATTTTCAATATTGGTAATTGGTCTATTTATATTTTCTATTTATTCCCATTTCAGTCTTGGGAATTGTCTTTGTGTGTTTTCTTGTAGGTCACTGAGTTTCTTTTGGGCAGCTATTTTGAATTCTTTGTCAGGTAAATCATACATCTCTTTGGATTCAGTTACTGAAAGATTGTGATTCTTTGGTGGTGTCATGTTACCTTGATTTTTCATGTTCCTTGACATTTTCATTGCATTTGAAGTAGCAAATCTTTACCAACTGCATTTGGGCGAGAGAGACCTTCTATCAATATTACTATGAATTTTGAGGCTATCTCAGACCTTCTGTGGGTACACCGGCTCTTTGCTTCTTGCGCCCTCTTGTGGCAGAATTCTTAAACTTGCACGCCATCTCTGGATCCTGGATGCACCAAGCCCAGGGCTCACAACCTCTCTTGCTTTCTTACTCGTGACCCTAAACGTTCAAGTTTGTGGGCTCTCCCTGGTGTACAGATTAGCCAACTTTCTGTGTGTGTGCTCCCTGGAAACCTGCCAAAACCCACTCAGGCCATCGTCAGGAGCATGTACGTGGAGCTGGCCACAAGATGGGTATATGTGTTTGTGTAGATGAACCATGTGGGATAGTATGGGCGCCCATGGATTAGAGGTGCTCCCGGCCACTGTGGGCTGGCTTCTTGATGGAACCCACAAGGCGCTGAGGATCTGTGTCACTTTCACGTCCTTCACAAGTTCTCTCTGCTGTTCTCCCTTCTCCTCCCTGCCCTGTAAATCATAGAGATCTTCATATAGTATTCCCGATGGGGTGAGAGAGAAAGGAACCTTTTGGAGGTGTCCTGCACAGCTAGGGAATCAGGTGTCACTCGAATGCTGTCTGTTTCACCTTTGAGATAAACCAAGGACCAGGGAAGAGCTTCCTAGGCCCTAAGCCATGCCACCTTGAGAGAGGGGTGATGTAGGTAAGATCAAGTGGTTCTTTGTACCTCTTCCAGTACATCCAAACTCTTTTTTTTGTTTTGTTTTGCTCCAATGTAGTTCTGGAATTACTTCTCTGGAAACCTGGATTTCCACAAAGGCTGTCTCATCAGTGAGTGATTGTATTCAGTATGTTCACCAGAGACTCCCAAATCATGACCAGGAGAAGCCAATTCATGGGTCACCATAGGGTCCAACTAGAACCAAGCTCTGACAGCCCATTGGACTCCTCCTAGGCCCACTGGCATATGGTGCTGGAACCCACAGCTCCCTCAGAGAAACTTTTGTCTGTGGATGGATACTAAATTTTTGTTGGTGAGGGACGGGACGGAAATGAGCTATGTCTTTGGCTGGTTTTGTGCTAACATCACCCCCTCCTGTCTTCCTAATGTCTCTTTATTCTAGTGCAGAGTTCTGTACTGACAGTTTTTTTGTTTTGGTACCTTGCATGTATTTCAAAGATATAAACACAAGCAATGCTAAGAGTAAACAATGCAATGTCTTCAGTATATTCATTGAAAAGCAGAATGGAAATAATCTTAATGGTAGTGGTGAGGTGAGAGGGTGGAGAGGTCTTGCTAAAAGCATGTGAAGTTTCAGGGGTCTCACTTGAATCCCTGCTTGATGCTAAAAGGCAAGCAGAAGGCCACTTGTACATCAAGCAATGGACTCATTCTCAGGGCTCTGTGTTGTGTTGTGTGTGTGTGTGTGAACATAATTTTTGGAGCACATGTGCACCCCTGAGAATAGTTAGAAATGATATCCTAGGCAATGTGGTGACTGATTGTGGAGAGTTGGCATAACAGTCCAGAGAGTTTTAGGCTTTGAATGTAAGCATGGGATTCCATTAAAGGTTACTGAATATGGTAATGAAAAGATACATTTTGAGTTTTGGAATACTGGTCTGGCATGGAGGGATTGAAGCTACAGAGCGAGTGAGACCAGTGGCTGCACTAATCCAAAGATGAAACGGTAAGGATAGGGAAAGAGGGGTGGCTCGGGACAGAGCCAAGAGTACGTCCAGAGACATTTTGAGAGGAGAATATTTTGGACGTTGAGGCAGTTTGACGCCAGAAATTAAGAAGAAAGGAGCATCAGTGATGACTCAGCGGTTTCCGTTTTGGAGAACTGGGAGAATCGGTCATAGAAAGTTCTCCAGGGTTGGCAGTGTAGGACTTGAGCAAGTAAAGCACGTCATTGAATTCACCAGTTATTAGAATGCCTGCTATACAAAACTAATAGATGTATTAACGATGGGAAGAAAGAGGTGTTCAACCCTATGGAAGAGAAAAACAGTTGAAGGATAGCTTTCAGGGCAGTTCTGAGGATGAGGCGTTAAATTAAATACTCTTACCATCCCCTTGAAAATTACCTAGTAAACCCTGGCAGTGTTCCTTATGAAGGCTGGCCCCATATCTCTAAATGGTGGCAATATGTATTCACTTGGATGCATTTCTTTCTTTTCCGTGGGGCTGGATGAAAGAGGCTCCTCTTCATTTTTTGTTTGTTTTTTTCTTGTGTTTTTGTTTGACTTTGACAAAAAGGGTATGCTCAGGGAAACTCTGGGGCCTGCAGAACCGAAAGTATTTGCAAGGGTTGGGACAAGATCACAAGTCAGTTTCTAGGAGGCACGAATGGCCGCTGAGTGGCAGGAGGCACCCGGTAGGTACCTTGGGACAGCTCCCCAGACGCCTTTCCTGTCCACAGCTTGACCTTGTAGGCTGCCTGCAGATCATCAGGCACTTCCCGGAAGCCCAGGCTCCACAGAACACCAGTCAATTTGTAGCAGGGAGAAAAAAGGAAAGAGGAGGAGGGGATCATGGGAGAGACCGTGCTGATAGGAAATGAACTTGGTGTAAAATGGGAATTAGAAGAAAAGAAAGCATTGTAGGGATTGGCCATAATTAAATAGAAACAGTGTTCAGTTCTAATACTGCAAAACCTTAAAGAAATGGATTTGCTTTTCCATAGTGCAGCCTTCCTCTCTGGTTCCCTCTTCTGACTGCCCTCCACCAGGAGGCCCAGATGATGATGTATGCAGCTTAGGAAGAATAANTGTCTGGAGGCTGTATCAACCTTTGATTGTTTCTCCTGTTTCTGTATCCCCTCCCTTCCCTAATTAGCAATTGTTTGAACAGAATGACCATCAGTTAAACTGATACTTGTGACAGTTCAGAAGGTGCAAGGCACCCACAGCAGGAGAGATGATGTGAGCTGGAGATGGGTTGCCTGGGACTGAGAGGACCAGAAAGCTGTGCTCCAGGAAAGATCGATCAGGGAATTGATGATATGAGCAGTTTTGTGGGGACAGTATTGGAGAGCTCAGAGGCTTCTGAAAGGAAGAGTTAGAAAAAGCATCTAACTGATCTGTGTTACTTGGGCTCAAGTTATAGACAGGGAACAATGGGACGTGAGAGTTCTAGGTCCCTTTCTCCCAACCTCTCTGCCTGGAGCTGGGCTGCCATGAAAGCAGATACAATCTGGCTTCCCAGACAAGCCTGTCTCGGCTGCCAAAGCAACCCTAGTGACACCTTTGCTGATCAGCTTGCTTTCATCTTTAGACACTTGAGAAGTGCTTTGCATTTTAGTGGCAGAAAAATCCACTTGAGTTGTATTGATAGTTGGGTCAGCAGACATAATGTTCTGGGTGATGGTGTATAAACCCGAAGAGAAACTGAGATAACAGAAAATATATGTTGGTCTTTGCTCCTGCCACCTGGCACAGAGCTCCTCACCCTTATAATTTCCTGAGTGATAAGAACTAGGAGCATCTTATTCTAATATTCGGTCTTTGACCCTGTCCCTGACACAGGGCTCCAAAATCCCTTGTAAATTCCTAATTCGTGCAAATTTGAGGATTCCTAGTTAATTTCTATGTACTAAAAGTTTCACCAGTGAAACAGTATCTCTAATTCCCTTAATGGTAGCCACCCCTCCCCCAGGCATAGTCACATGGAAAGTGATGAGGTACCTATGTCCTTTGGAGAACTGATGTCAGATGTTAACTCACCCCTTTACAGAGTTTATTTTTGATTAGTTGATAACTAACCACCAAAGGATAAATAACCATCCCTCGGATTTGAATTAAAACTGGTGTACCTACCTATACATTACACAATGCCTATGCTGAAATATTTAAAATTAATTATAGACCACATAGCACAGAGAATTATGAAAATTTCTGAGTTTAGAGAGACTTTACTGTACACGTGTGGATGCGATCCTCTTGGGCAGTGAGGAGGAACTGGCACCTGAGTGCCAAGGTACCAAAACTGGCTGACTCGACCACCAATGTGTCAGGGATCTCCCCAGCTCTCATTCTCCTTAGTTTCTGCTGTATCTTCTTATGTCCTGGATTATTTTAATAACTCCTTAGCCAGTCTCATGTCAAATATTTTCTGATCAATCTCCTCCCTTCCTTTCAGGCAAATCCATTCATTTCAGAACCATTTGTGTATTCTCTCTAAAACAATCTAACATGGAACTTGATGGTTTAAAGCCTTTCAATGGCCTGCCCACTCTATTCTGAATAAACTCCAAGCCTCTTAACTCCTTAACTTGGCTTAACCACCCTACCTGCTGTAAATTACTCCCTGTAACTTCACAACCTACCACCTCCTGTAACCTTCTTCTTTGCTGTTGACACTTGGATTGGGATGGAATGTTTAAGGTGACCATCTTACCCATTTCATCTTGTTCATGCCTCAGTAACTTTGCATGAGTTTCTCTTTTTCAGACTCACCCCACCCCAAGTAACCAATCCCTACTATCCAGAAATAATTTTTCAGGATGCAAGAATAATACACAAAAAATCAGTTATATATCTATATATGAGAAAGGAAAGGTGAATTAAAAATCAAAATCATTTGTAATAGCATCAAAACCACCATGTTTAGCAATAAATTTAACAAAATATATGCAAGTCTTATATGTTAGTAGCCATAAAACCTTGATGAGATAAAGATTAACTAAATAAATTGATAGGCATCTTGTGTTCAGGGAATAGAAGACTCAATATTGTTAAGAGGTTCATTTTTCTGAAATTGATATATAGATTATATTCCCAGTCAAAATCCCAGACAAACTAATTCTAAAATGTACTTGGAAGGTCAATAGTTCTAGAATAGCCAAGCAGTTTTCAAGCAGGACAAAGTTGGAAGACTCACTTTACCTGATTTTACAATTTGTTATAAAGCTTCAGTAATGAAGTCACTATGACATGGGCCTAAGGACAGACCATAGTTTAATGGCAGAATAGAGGGTCCAAAAATAGGACTTATTTCAATTGATTTTGACAAATATGACAAGATAGTTCAATGGAGAAGGAATAGTCTTCTTCACAAATGGTGCTCGGACAATTAGACATCTACATGTAAAAAAAATTTAAAAGTACTCTGTCCTTACCTCACACCTCAGGGAAAAATTAACTCACCCTGGATAATAGACTTAAATGGAACCTAAAATGATACAACCTCTAGGAGAATAATATAGAATATCTTTATGATTTTCTGTTAGGTAACAATTTCTTAAAGAAGACACAAAAAGCCAAACCATGAAAAAAATTTTTTAATGCTAAATACAACTTTATCAAAATTATTCTATTTGAAAGCCACTGTATTAGCCAGGGTTCTCCAGAGAAACAAAACCAATGGGATATATTTGAGTTGACCAAAATGTTTGCTTGGGTATTTCCATAGGATGTCATGGAAAATCACGAACGGACTTTTTGGCCAACCCAATACATAGGAAAAGATTTATCATAAGAAATAAGTTCATGCAATTTTGGAGACTGAGAAGTCCCACAATCTGCAATCTGGAAACCAGCCAGTGGGATGATTCTGTACCAGATATGAGGGCCAGGGCAGCTGATGATGTAGTTTCCAGTCCAGGTCTGAAACCCTGGGAGCCAAGAGCACTGAGGCAGGAGAAGACTGATGTCTCAGTGCAAGCAATGAGTCAGGAAGGAAGAGGAAAATTCCTCCTATGTCTCCCTTTTCTCTTCCTTGGGCCCTCAGACAATTAGATGATACCTACACTTGTTGGAGAGGGCAGTCTGTCTTACTGAGTCTGTCAACAAGTGCTCATCTCATCTGCAAACATCCTCACAGACACATGCAGAAATAGTATCTAATCTGAGTACCCATGTCCAGTCAAGTTGATCATGGAGGCCACTGTTATCAAAATGCAAAAATAAGTCACATTAGAGAGAAAATATTTTCAGGGCATACATCTGGTAAAGGGCTTGTGTCCAGAATACATAAAGAACTCTCAGAAAGAAGACAAATCAGTTAAAAATTAGGCAAAAGATTTGAACAGGATAAAGGTGATTTACACATAGACAATAAACACCTTAGGATGTTCAATATCATTATCCATCAGGGAACTGTAAGTTAAAACCACAATGAGCTACAACAAAGCACCGGTTAGAATGGGGGAAAAAACTGAAGGTACAGAGTATCCGTGAGAATGCAGAGCAACCAGGATTCTCATAAGTTGCCACTGAGGAAGCAAAATGCTACAACCACCTTGGGAAACTGGCAGTTTCTTACAAAGATAAAATTATATTCACCATGAGATTCAGCAAATCTACTCCTAGATATTTATCCAAGATAGCTAAAAGCTAAAAGATAATGTCGTTAAAGTGTTCTACTCAGTATGTCAACAATTTTGGAAACTCAGCAGTGATCACAGGACTGGAAAAGGTCAATTTTCATTCCAGTCCCAAGACTAATGCCAAGAATGTTCAAACTACCATTCAATTTACAGTCATTTCACATGCTGCTGCTGCTGCTGCTAAGTCGCTTTAGTCGTGTGAGACTCTGTGCAACTCCATAGATGGCAGCCCACCAGGCTCCCCTGTCCCTGGGATTCTCCAGGCAAGAACACAGAAGTGGGTTGCCATTTCCTTCTCCAATGCTAGCAAGGTAATATTCAAAATCCTTCAAGCTAGGCTTCAACAGTACATAAACAAGATGTACAAGCTGGATTTAGGAAAGACAGAGGAACCAAATAGCCAACTTCTATTGGATCATAGAGAAACCAAGGTAATTTCAGAAGAACATCTACTTCTACTTCGTGACTACAGTATATCCTTTGACTGTGTGGATCGCAACAAACTGTAGAAAATTCCTGAAGAGATGGAAATACCAGACCACCTTACCCGCTTCCTAAGAAACCTGTATGCAGGTCAAGAAGCCACAGTTAGAACAAGACATGGAACAACAGACTGGTTCCAAATCAGGAAAGAAGTACAATAAAGCTGTATATTGTCACCCTGCTTATTTAAATTCTATGCAGAGAACATCATGCAGACTGCTGGGCTGGATGAAGCACAAGCTGGAATCAAGATTGCTGAGAGAAATATCAACAACCATTGATAGGCAGATGATACCACCCTAATGTCAGAAAGTGAAGAGGAACTAAAGAGCCTCTTGATGAAAGTGAAAGAGGAAAATGAAAAGGCTGGCTTAAAACACAGCATTCAAAAAACTAGAATCATGGCATCCATTTCTATCACTTCATGGCAAATAGACAGGGAAAAAGTGGAAATAGTGACAAATTTTATTTTCTTGGAGTCCAAAATCACTGCAGATGGTGACTGCAGCCATAAAATTAAAAGACACTTGCTCCTTGGAAGGAAACTTGTGACAAATCTAGACAGTGTATTAAAAAGCAGAGACATCACTTTGCTGACAAAGGTGCATGTAGTCAAAGCTATGGTTTTTTCAGTAGTCATGTACAGATGTGAGAGTTGGACCATAAAGAAAGCTGAGTGCAGAAGAATAGATGCGTTTGAACTGTGATGTTGGAGGACTCTTGAGAGTCCCTTGGACTGCAACGAGATCTAACCTGTCAATCCTAAAGGAAATCAAACCTGGATATTCATTGGAAGGACTGATGCTGAAGCTCCAATACTTTGAATACCTGATGGGAAGAGCCAACTCATTGGAAAAGACTCTCATGCTGGGAAAGATTGAAGGCAGCAGGAGAAGGGGATGACAGAGGATGAGATGATTGGATGGCATCACTGACATACCATCAGCAAAAACAAGACTGGAAGCCAGTCAAGTATGCTTGATTGTAGTAATGGTTATATGATTGAATGCATTTGTCAAAATTCAGAACTATGTACCAAAAGTTTGTATTTTACAGGGCTTAAATTATCTCTCAATAAAAATTTTGAAAGGATTTAAGAAAATTTAAGAATTTCTAGTACTCTCAAAACCTTGAAGGTTTCAGGAGCATGGAACTTAAATCCTTAACTTTCAGAAATTCCCTTTATACTTGTTTGAGGTGCCTTTTGCCTCNTGTACCAAAAGTTTGTATTTTACAGGGCTTAAATTATCTCTCAATAAAAATTTTGAAAGGATTTAAGAAAATTTAAGAATTTCTAGTACTCTCAAAACCTTGAAGGTTTCAGGAGCATGGAACTTAAATCCTTAACTTTCAGAAATTCCCTTTATACTTGTTTGAGGTGCCTTTTGCCTCATAATTACTTTGTTGATAGTCATTTGTCTCTGTTCAGCAAGATGATCATGCAATTTTCTGTCCCTCTCACTCTTCCCCTCTTTTTCACTCTTTTTCCTTTTCACTCCCTCTTTTTTAGNTTCAAATAGAAGGAAAAGGATGCCAGATGGAAAGTTATAACTACATACAGAAATGAAAATAACTGGGAATGATATGTACATGAGTAAATATAATATTTGCATCTTGAATTTCTTTAAAAGATAACTGAAGTAAAAGCAAGGAACTGTAAGACTTGTAATACATATTGATATCAAATCTGTTACAATAATAATATAAAAGACAGGAGAGTGGAAAGCAAAAATCTACTGTTATGAGGTTCTTACATTATACATGAAGTGACACAATATTAATTCACATTAGATAGTAAGAAGTTAAAGGTGTATACTACAAACTGACTAGAGAAACAAATAAAGCACACATGACATATAGATTATATGTCAAAAGAGATAAAATGGAATAGTAATTACTCATTTAATCCAGAAACAGAAAAAGAAAGCAAAGAAAACAAAGATGAAATGGGACAAACAGAAGACATACAGAAAGATGGTAGACTTAAACCTCACTGTTTTAGTGATTATGTTAACTGTCAGTGAACTAAAGGCACAAATACAAAGCCTAGGAGTGTCGAAACTGAGGTCAAAAGTAAGACCAAACTATCTCGTTTACAGGATACTCACTGGAATTATAAAGCCACAGCTTATAAGTAAAATAACAGAAATATGTAAGCTATGTAAGCCTAATGAGGTAAAGCTTAAGTGGTTAATTAACATTAAAGACTCTAGGTAAGGAATAGTCTTAGAGAAAAAGAGGGACATTTCATTATGATAAAGGAGTCAATCAAGAAGCTAAAACGATCCTAAACAGGTATACTCCTAATTAAAAAATTTGAAAACGAAGTAAGTGAAAGGAGAAATAAACAAACCCATGATTGCATCTGGTGAGCTCAAACACTCCTCTATCAGTAAACAATGAACCAAATAAAGAGAAAAGAAGTAAGGCTATGGGAGACTTACTAGCCTGCCAACAGACTTGGCCTCATTTGATGACAGAATACTGCACCAAGCAACTGTAGAACACAGGCTTAACATTCCAACTACCATGATGATTCAAACTGGACCGGGCCATGAGACCAGTTTCAGTGAATTTAAATCATTAAAAGCATCTAGACTATGTTCTCTGATGAAAATAGAATTTAATTAGTAATCAGTAATAAACAGATAAATCCCGGGAAAACCTCCCAATATTTAGAAATTAAACAATATCCCTGTAAATCATTTCTGAATCAAAGAATAAACGTTTGGAAAAAGTTTAGACACAGAAAATCAGATAGTATTTCTAACTGAATTATAATGAATATTAAGGTTACATTCAAAAATATTTAATAACCTAATTGAAATTTATTAAAATTGCATTATATGTCTTTATCGTGTTACATAGTTCCATCAAAAAAAAAAGCCAAATCTCTATAATTACTCAAATCACTTTTATCTGTTCTTAAATAACACATAATTCTTCATATATACAGTAAAAGAAATGATGCAGTGTTAGGAGTTAATTTAACAAAATGGGAAAAATTATGACATAGAAAATATGTCTTTATTGATTAAAATAAAAATATCTAAATCAATAGAAAGATACATCATCTTCCTGGGCAGGAATATTCATAGATTTATCAGATCTCCCCAACTAACCTACAAATTAACTCTGATCAAAACTCAGTATCTTTCTGTTTGGGTATGGATTTCTATATAACTTCACAAGTTAATTACAGAATTCCCCTCAATATCAACAAGTTAGAAATATCTACAATAATTTTGAAGAATAAAAATGTACAAAGATGTGTTCTAGTAGACATCAAGACACACACCTTTGAGGTAACAGATAAGAGAACAAAGTATAGGACAAAAGAGACCCATTAGGAACAGTTCCAAGCATATATAGAAATCTGATTTGTGATGAAGAGAAAAACTTTATAATTTTGAAATTTCTACTAAATCTCTTAGGATTATACAGGGAAAGTGATAAATAGATACAAGGGGTTAGATCTAACACAGTGCCTGAAGAGCTGTGGACAGAGGTCTGTGACATTGTACAGGAGGCAGGGATCAAGCCCATCCAAAAGTGAAAGAAATGCAAAAAGACAAAATGGTGGTTTAAGAAGACCTTAAAAATAGCTGTGAAAAGCAGAGAAGTGAAAGGAAAAGGAGAAAAGGAAAAATATACCTATTTAAATGTAGAGTTCCAAAGAATAGCAAGGAGACATAAGAAAGCCTTCCTCAGTGATCAGTACAAAGAAATGGAGGAAAACAAAAGAATGGGAAAGATTAGAGATATCTTCAAGAAAATTAGAGATACCAAGGGAATATTTCATGCAAAGACGGGCTCACAGAAGAACAGAAATAGTATGCACTTAACAGAAACAGAAGATATTAAGAAGATGTGGCAAGAATACAAAGAAGAACTATACAAAAAAGATCTTCATGACCCAGANCAAAGAAATGGAGGAAAACAAAAGAATGGGAAAAATTAGAGATCTCTTCAAGAAAATTAGAGATACCAAGGGAATATTTCATGCAAAGACGGACTCACAGAAGGACAGAAATGGTATCCACTTAACAGAAGCAGAAGATATTAAGAAGATGTAGCAAGAATACACAGAAGAACTATACAAAAAAAGATCTTCATGACCCAGATAGTTACAACGGTGTGATCATTCACCTAGAGCCAGACATTCAGGAATACAAAGTCAAGTGGGCCTTAGGAAACATCACTACGAACAAAGCTAGTGGAGGTGATAGAATTCTATTTGAGCTATTTCAAATCCTAAAAGATGATGCTGCAAAAGTGCTACACTCAATATGCCAGCAAATTTGGAAAAATCAACAGTGGTCACAGGACTGGAAAAGGTCAGTTTTCATTCCAATCCGAAAGAAAGGCAA
>SJYA01000735.1:2303448-2319659 GCA_006410615.1 Neotragus moschatus
CCAGTGGGAATTTACTGTATGACTCAGGAAAATACAAGAGGGGCTCTCTATCAACCTAGAGGGGTGCAATGTGGAGGGAGATGGGAGGGAATTTCCAAAGAGAGGAGATGTATATATACTTATGGTTGATTCATTCTGAGGTTTTACAGAAAACAACAAAATTCTGTAAAGCAACCATCCTTTAATAAAAAATATATCAAAATTTTTTCTGCCAGAATCTCCAAATACATTCTGAGATTATATAAATAAAATGGTCAGTATTTCACACTGTTGATTAGGCAAATTAAACTAAGTTTCAGTCTCCTTGCCTGGAAAAGGGGGATAATAAAATACCCATCATTTCATAGCCTTGTTGTAAAGATTGAATGAACATGTCACTTATTACATGTTACATGAACATGTATTTTTGGCATAGTGATAAAAGCTGAATGCTAAATAAATGTTGATTACTGTTTTTTTTAAAAAAAACCCACATTGCTAAATATCCAATGACTTACCTTAATCACTGGACAAGGTCGTTCCAGACATCTGTTAATTACTGATCTGTCCACTCAGTAATTCATTCTAAAACAAAGAATTAGAAACTGACACAGGGAAAATAATAAAAAGAATGAGCAAAAGGCCAAAAGTATCCAGAAAAGTATTTTCTTATGCAATGTAATAATTCTTTTCTTTCAGAACAGCAGAGTTGTGTATTAAGTGGATTTTTCCNCTGTTAATTACTGATCTGTCCACTCAGTAATTCATTCTAAAACAAAGAATTAGAAACTGACACAGGGAAAATAATAAAAAGAATGAGCAAAAGGCCAAAAGTATCCAGAAAAGTATTTTCTTATGCAATGTAATAATTCTTTTCTTTCAGAACAGCAGAGTTGTGTATTAAGTGGATTTTTCCAAAGTCGATGGGAAATCACCTAAAGAAAAAAAAGTCTCATCAAATGTTGTGAAAGTTGCTCAGTCATGTCTGACTCTTTGAAACCCCATGGACTGTAGCCCGGCAGGTTCCTCTGTCCATGAGATTCTCCAGACAAGAATACTGGACTGGGTTGCCATTATTCTCCAGGGAATCTTTTCAACCGAGAGATAGAACTTGAATCTCCTGCCATGGCAGGTAGATCCTTTACCACGTGAACCACCAAGGAAACAAAGGTCAAAAATGTCAAGTTAATCATGCTTGCAAAGATTTCCTCTTTTGGAGAGGCAAAGTGAAGTAAGTGAAGTCGTTCAGTTGTGTCCGACTCTTTGCAACCTCATGAACTGAAGCCTACCAGGCTCCTCTGTCCATGGNATATCTTTCCTTCTCTCCTTTGCTTTTCACTACTCTTTGTCTTCACTCTCTCTTTTGTCTTTTGTCTTTCTCTTTGTCTTTTGCTTTCTCTTTTGACTTTGTCTAATACCTGACAAAATACTCCAGGATTTGGGTAAGAAACCATTTGAAACTATGTAGAAGATAGAGTTCTCTCTGTCTTAAAAGCTTATAAACCATGGAGAAGGCAGAAGAAGGCAAATGACATTCAGTCGTAAACTCTAAGGCAGGGCTAGCATGTTCCTATGGTCAGCAGTTACACATGATAACCGATTATGTGGATTGAAATCAGGCAGCATCAACCTGGGAAAGTTTCATTTTGTTGCAACTTACTTTGGTTCAATTAGCACTTGAAGATCCAGTAATAGTCAGAACCTGGACTGTGCTGGGGCAGTGGGACTCTAAGAGTGGTGAGGGCAACAGATAAGAAAATGAACAGTGAGGGACTTCCCTGGCAGTCCATTGGTTAAGACACTGTGCTTCCAAGCAGAGGGTGTGGGTTCAATTCCTGGTCAAGGAAATAAGATCCCACATGCTGTGTGCCATGGCCAAAAAATTAAAATAATAAATATAAATAAACAGAGCAAGTGTCAGAAATGCAATCAAGAGAGGCACACAGAGTAAGGGATGCAGAGAATGGGTATAAACAAAGGACACCTAACTCAGCTCACAGGGGAAGCAAGGAAGGACCAAGACAGTTTTCCAAAAAAAAAAAAAAAGAGATACTCCTGTAAGGCTGGATGTGAAGTAGTTGGATGGTACAAAGGCAAGAGGGAGTGTCAGGCAGGGAGAATAGCCCAGACGAAGGCCTGAGGGTGGGAGGGAACCTGGTGCTTTGAAGGAATTGCAGGAGGATGAGTGTTTTCAGGGAGCTTGCATGGATGTGGTGGGAGGTGAGGCTGCAGGTGCAGGATCTAGTGAGGGCAGGATCATAAGGAGTCTTCCATGTCAGACTAATATATTTGAGCTCCCTAAGGGGAAAGGCAAGCCATGGAAGGACTTTGAGTGGTAGGATGACATGATCCCATCAGTGCTCTGCAAGACACCTCTAGCCGTGATGTGAGAAAGTGGCAGACACAGTGGGTTTGGCTTCATGTGGGAGCAGGGAGCTGGGTTTGGAAATGATTGTGGTGGTCAGTCTGGGGAGAAGTGGTAATGACCGGTGATAGTAGAGTAGGGACAGGACAGTGACATAGTGATGGATTTCTGGGGGTGGCATGGGGGGAAACCAACATGGTGATCACCATTTCTTTGGATGTGGAAAGTGGAGGAGCAGGGGGAATCAGAATGAATTCCCAATTCCTGCCTCAGGTGACCCATTCTCTTTACCAAATGGCTGTTTGTGCCATTTGGTGAAGAGAAGAAAGAGGTTCGTCCAATTCAATACAGCAGAATTGGAAGAAGAGTAAAGTTGGAGGAGACATCTGCTTGGAAAATGTTGTATTTTTCTCTAGTTGTTTTTGGGACATGGGATCCTTTTGTAATATTTTTGCCCTTGAAAAGGGGTAAAATCCTCAAAGGCTCTGAGGCCTCCTGTAGATGGTTGAGTAAGCCATGCCAGCAAAAGGGCATTGGGCCAAGGGAGTGAGTAGGACTGAAGTGTGGTTCACACTTGCTCCTTAGGTGTCACTGGCCAGGGCCGCATCTGGCCAGCAGGGAAAGACACCATGCTGGATATTTCCATGTGCCTCCCCTGATCCAATCTCCATGCTTCACCCTCCTGTGGGCCCCGGATGGCTGGCCTGTGTGGACTGCATTTCTTACCCTGGGTTTCCTAGGAGGAGGCCCTGGCAGGGGATCAAACAGAGGAGTGTTTCTGTCTCTGCTCCCTCCCTACTGGGTGGTCTCTCTCCCTTTACTGAGGGGCACGGCTCCCACAGCATCAGTCCCTGTTGGGTTTGAGCTCAGGCTTCTCTCCTGTTCCTCAGGGTTGGGCTCTCAATGCCTCTACATTGTTCTGTCTCCAGGATGCTGTGTCATTTCTTGTGGGTTTCTCTAAGTCCCACCCACACCTTTGAAAATGGGGCCTCCTTTACACTCTCCTTGGTATCCAGTTTGAGGGTTTCTGCTGGAACCAGGACTGACTTGGAATATTTTTCTAATTAACACAGAGCAACATTTCCGTTTACTAAACCATGCACCTGTGGGGCTATGATGCTCATAGGGACCCCGTTTCTCATTCTCACAAAGATGCTGTGCTAGCAAGGAGGCCCTTTAGGTTCTCAAACTCAGCCAGCCTTAATACAGAGGTACTAGAATAAATTTTCAGTCTGACCCAAATTTTTGAGTCAGAAAGGAAAATGAAAAATAGTAGTTGTCTGAGTCCACTTGAGCTGCTGCAACAAAGTACCAGAGCCTGGGCCTTATCAGTTCAGTTGCTCAGTCATGTCCGACTCTCTGTGACCCCATAGACTGCAACACGCCAGACTTCCCTGTCCATCACCAACTCCCAGAGCTTGCTCAAACTCCTGTCCATTGAGTCAGTGATGCCATTCAACTGTCTCATCCTCTGTCGTCCCCTTCTCCTCCTGCCCTTAGTCTTACCCAGCATCAGAGTCTTTCCCAATGAGTCAGTTCTTCGCATCAGGTGGCCAAAGTATTTGCGCTTCAGCTTCAACATCAGTCCTTCCAATAAATATTCAGGACTGGTTTCCTTTAGGATTGACTGGTTTGATCTTGCTGTCCAAGGGACTCTCAAGAGTCTTCTCCAACACCACAGTTCAAAAGCATCAATTCTTTGGTGCTCAGTTTTCTTTATGGTCCAACTCTCATATCCATACATGACTACTGGAAAAACCTAGCTTTGACTAGAGGACCTTTGTTGGCAAAGGTTGGCTTTATAAACTACAGAAATTTATTTTTCACAGTCCTGGTGACAGGAAGTCCAAGATCAGAGCACCAGTGTAGTTGAGTTCTGGTGAAGGCCCTCTTCCTGGTTCATAACTGGCGTCTTCTCACTGTGTGCTGACTTGGTGGAGAGGACCTAGGGTCTCTGTGGGCATCTTTGGTAAGGGCCCTAGTCCTATTCTTGCAAATGTGAGGCAACAAGTCAGCTAAGGAACCTGTAGGCTTGTTCCCTGTCCTCTCTGAACTCAGAACCCACCACCAGGACTGAGAAAGAGGGACTTGATTCCTATTCTTCCTCTGGCCCTTTCCAAGCTTTGAGTGTGGGGCACTGTGCTCATTTAGGGTTGCTGAGCTATAGGCAGTGTTAAAGAGGCTCTGTCATCTCAAATTTACTGCTTCACTATCTGGACTCCTTATTCCAGGAAGTTAGACATCTTCCAAGCAGCTTATCTGAAATTAAGTTTTAAAAAGATCATTGCAGTTTGATATTTTTGGTGAAATCCTAAGTACCAGGGCTCTCTTACCAAAGTAATCAATCAGCAAGGAATCAATCTAATTCTGTTTGTCTGCCTTCCCAGGCGTTCTTTAACATCCTATGAGGCAGGAGTGAGCAAAGTGCCTTACTCAGCCTTAGGCAGCTCTAGCCCTCTTAACTCTTTATGTTTTTCTACCCCAAGCTAATGATGCTTGTACTGAAGTGGTGGGATCTCCCCTAACCTCTTCCCTTGCCTTCCTCACTCCACCATGGTTGAATGAGAGGGTTTAGAATTTGGATTAAGACTTTGCTCTCCCTTGTTCCTTCCCCTTTTATCCATTAATGTATTAATTATTTGTTCATTGATTTGTATCTGGAGTCTGAACCTTAGCTAGCTAGCACCCCTCCTACCACTAGGATTTAGATTTACATCTGGGAGTGCTTAGCTGATTTGTGGGTGAGCCCACCTTGCCTCTGTGTATCTGAAGGACAGGAACCTCCTAGGAAAGTCTTAGCTCAGAGGACTAGAATGTGGAGGATACTTACTGGGCTCAGTTGCAGTGAATCAGCAGTGGGCTGGGGCTTGGGGTGGTCCTGGTGGGATTTTGGTAACAGCAAACCACTTGTCACTCAGGTGTCTTCTGATGTAGCAGGCAAGGACTTGTGCTTGAATCCTTAGGTGACAGTATTGGTAAAAAGGCAAATCAAAACTAAACTAGTTCTTCACTCCAACATCCTAAGGTTACAGAGAGCAGCAATAGCAGCAGCAACAGCAGCCAAGGGCCAAGCAGCTGTCAGCATCCTTATCCTGGGCATGGGCAGGCACCAGCTTGGAGGGGATGCCTCACATAGCCACTTTTGGTGTCAGCAGCAATAGAGACATCAGCCCAGTAAGAACAGGTGAGGAAGAAAGTGGCAGGTGTCACGTAACTGCAGGGTCCCTGTGCTTGGTATCTATATGATAATCACTGAGGAATCCCAGATTTGCGGGGGTCAATTTGATGGGAGGATGGGGCATTAGAGCAGCCACAGAGTGCGCTGCAGTAAATCCTGAGAACCTTGGTTTGTATATCTTTTAAATTAAGATCCTATTTCACTCCAAGTAGTGCAATTTGGGGGGCACATTCCTTAAATCCAATTTAGTTCCAAGCAGAATTTGCAGGAGCTTTAGATGAAAGCCTGGGATAAAAAAAAAAAAAAACAAGCAGCTGTGTAAATAGGGCCCATACCTGCCTGGGAGGGACATGCACATGTGCGTGCACACACACACACACACACACACACACACACACACACACACATCTTCCTTTCTATGGAAAGGTCTGGGAAATTGCCAACTGACCTGTGGTCTCTTTTGGCCAATTAGAAATTCAGAACTGCTGTAAGTAGAACATCTCCAAGAATTTCTGAGGCCCTCAGAGTGTCACAGAAAGTTCGAACTGAAGGCATTCCCAAGGTGTCAGAAGAGAGGGCAGGAAGGGAACATGAAACAATGGAGTGTCACAGGCGAGACAGTAGAAAGATTTGAGGGCAGAAACTAGCTTCCATATTTGTGACACAATAGAGACCTGCCTGGGAAAAAGAAAGAACAACATTTATTAAGCACCTAATTCGTGTCTAATTCTGTGCTTTCCTACGCCTCATCTCATCTCATCCTCATGTAGCTCTGAGATAGGAGCGAGGCTTAGACGGGGCAGATAGCTTATCCAAGGGGACCTGGGCAGTGAAACAGAACCAGGACTTGAAATGCAGGTCTTCAAGGACACACGGTCCAGCCCACCCGAGTGCCCACCCTGGATGCACATGCGCCTGTGTATGTTTCAGCAAAGGCAACAGCTAGTAAGCTCTAGGCTCTGTCCTAAGTGCTTGACAAATATTAACCCCTTTAATACTCACAATAACCCTAGGACATACATATCATCATTATTCCTAAGTCCCAGGAAGCACAAAGAGATCACTCAGCTTGCTGAGGCCCTAAACCTAGTGGCAGACACGGCAGAGCTGGCAGCCTGGCTAAGAGCCTGTTCTTCTCAGGATCCCTCCAGGTTATCTCTATGTGAAGGGAAGGGCATCTACTGAGTGCTTACTCTAGGCCAGCCCTGTTGGGACTATTTTGAGTGCTTTGAATTTATTACCTGGTTTGGTTCACATAGCCAGAGTGCATAGATACTAAAGGCCTCTGAAGACCACATAGGCACGTGTGCTCAGTCGTGTCCGACATTTTGCAACCACATGGACTGTAACCAGCCAGGCTCCTCTGTCCGTGGAATTTTCTAGGCAAAAATACTGGAGTGGGTTGCCCTTTCCTTCTCCATGGAATCTTCCTGATCCAGGGGTCAAACCCACATCTCTTGCTCTCCTGCACTGGCAGGCAGATTCTTTACCAGCTGAGCCACCAGAGAAGCCCACATAGTATGGTGGCTAAATTCCAAGTGTGGACTCTGGAGTCAGACACTTGTTAAATGACCTTGGGTAAATGCTTTAATCTTTCAGTGGTTCTTTCATCACCTTTAAAGCGAGAGTCATCATGGTTTTGGCTTCAGATTTGAGGTAAAGGTTACTTGAATTTTGTTTTGATGTTTTATTTATTTATTTGGCTGCACCAGTCTTAGCTGCAGCATGCAAGATCTTTGATCTTTGTTGCGGCATGCAGAATCTATGTCCCTGTCCAGGGATTGAACCTGGGCCCCCTGAATTGGGAGCTCAGAATCTTAGCCACTGGGCCACCAGGCAAGTCCCTAATTGAGTTATTTTATGCCAAGTGTTTAGCATAGTGTCTAGCCAGTAGAAAGTGCTGGAGTACTTTTTAAGGCAAGCAAAACAGCTGGCATGAAACTCACAGGACTGGAAGGGGTCCTGGTGAAATTCTGTGGCTGGTGCTCAAGCGTCCAGGTCAGCATCCACACGTACTGTGGCTGTGATTTCTATGTTCTGCAAGGTCCTACCAGCTGTCCTTTGGCAGGTCAGGTCTCATAAGAGCACTGGCTGGCCATTGCTATTTTAAGCCAGTGAAATGGATTCCCTCTAACCTAAGAAATAAGCTAAAAGCAGAAATGAGAAGTAACTAGGAGGCCACAGGATACCAGAAGAAACTTGTCCATTCAGGACCAGAGAGTCTGTCCTGGATAAGTGCTTGGACTCTGCCATCCTTGAAACAGAGCCTCGGCTGCCTGGAGGTTAATCAACATTCCAGGGCTATTTGACACAGCAGGAAATAATAAATGACTCTGCGATATCAACCTAACTGCTTAGTCTCAAGGCCAGGATAGTGCTTGCGGGGCTCTCCCAGCAACCTGGAGGCTGGTAGCAGTGGGTTGATACACTGCTCATACAAGCAGTCACTAGCCCCTCACTCACCTCTGCACCCTCTCTCCAGCCTGGGCCACTTGCCCCACTTTGGAAGTCCTGATGTTCTGGGAAATTCATCTAGGGTTGGAATGTGTGAGCAGAGCTGGTCCATGGGACTTGGGTCCTGGTTGCAGAAGAAATGGCTGCTTAGATGTGCTGAGATGAAGCAGCAGAGGGAGCTAGACTAGGAGGCTGAAGGAGCTGTGATGACAGTCCGTCTTCCATGTTCCACGAAGCTAAGAAGCTTCCTGCCTTCCACACATATTCTAAGCTTTATTCATGCACATTGTATCCTTTACTGGTAGGGACTCTTCTCCCCATTTTATAAGTGAAGGAACCATGGCCTAGAAACATTGAGTAAGTGCCTGGCACAGCAAGGAAACAGGTCTGGAAGGATGGCCAGAGAGGTGGGGAAGGCTAGAGTAGGGAGGTGTTCATCTGTTTTATTTTTATCACAGAGCAAAGGATCACCATTGCAGTTTTAAGCACAGACAGGGCAAAATTAGACTTGCATTTTGAAAAGAGCCGAGTTCTGAGCTGTGGTCCAGGTGAGAGGCAATGCTGGACTCACCTGGTGGTGATGGAATGTGGATGGAACCCAAAGATATGTGAAAGGCTGCCTGTCTGTATTTGAGGGGGCCTTGGCAAATAAATGCATCTCCTTCTAGCAAGTTTTCCATAGAAGAAACATTCANTGTGGTCCAGGTGAGAGGCAATGCTGGACTCACCTGGTGGTGATGGAATGTGGATGGAACCCAAAGATATGTGAAAGGCTGCCTGTCTGTATTTGAGGGGGCCTTGGCAAATAAATGCATCTCCTTCTAGCAAGTTTTCCATAGAAGAAACATTCAAAAGCCACACAGTTAAGATAAAGGAAGAAATCTCAGATCCCATGCTTGCTAAAGAACAAAACTTGAAGCTTCCCAGGAATTACCAGAAAGGGACTGATGCTCTATTTGCAAACTTTTCACAAATATAGTCCAGACAGTGAGCAACTAAGATTATTGTGTGGTTGGAAACACCTGGAAAGAAATTAAGCTGGGAGTTCTGAGAATCTCAGCACCTTCCCGATCCTTCCATGTCCAGCATCCTTAAGGGCCTGGGCCACAGGAGCCATGTCTTATAACAGACAATGCCAACTCCTCCCCCAATTCTGCGGGTCTGTGCTTTTCATCCCTTCTATTCCCAGAATTTTAGCATCATCTATGGCAAAGAAATGGAAAAAAAAAAAAGAGTCAGTAATTGATTTATGGGGAAAGAAAAAGAAAGCTATATGGAGAGTTTGGCTGAGGGTCCAGTGAGGGACCCTGACAACCACCTGGTACTAGGCCTTGATGTGTATAAACAGAGACACTCTTGGGAAGCATAGAGCATGCCATATAGCAGCTAAGAGAAGCAAGCCCTAATTACATAGTGATTTCCCACTAAGGAACTAGAAGAATCATAAATGGAGAAGTAGGTGTGACCCAGGCATTTTATGGCTGAAGGCTGAGAGTTAGGAAAGAGTGACTCCCCAAAATTTTCACAGAGCTAAGCCAGACTCCAGGACAAGGGCTGGGGCCTATGGTCACTCTCTTTTGTTGAATGAATGAGTGAATAAGTGAATGAATGAATAAGGACCCTAGACTTCCAATAGAGGCTTGCTTCAGCCACATGCATTCCTGTTCACTCATCTGAAATGCTGGTCCGACAAGTTATGTGGCTGAATCCCTGAATTAGCCTATCAGAAACTCTGGCCTACATTACTTGACTTCATTTTCCTTGAAGCATTTATCATTATTTGAATTTTTTAAGTTGCTTGTTTACTCATCTATCATTGGTCATATATCCTTGAGGTTAGAGACTTTTATATTTGTTTGAAACAATATCCCTGGGCCTATGTGTGGAATGAATGTCCCAAGTTGATAAATCAGTGATTTGAAGCCTTATAAATACTATGACATAAAAGTCACCAGCAGGAAGATGGGCAATTGAGACTAATAGTTCACTCAGTGTTTATTGTATGAACCAACTAATTACATCACTTTTTTTGGTCAGCTAATTAGAATATCTCACAGATTGACACAGATGAATATTTATAAAACAAATGTAAGACACAAAATATCAGTGCCAATGAAATAACATGAGCATGTAAGTCTGCTAACAAAATAAACTGTATTAGAACACTCAGTAATACCATTGCAAAAAAAATAGCTCTAATATAAATATTTAAACAAAAGTGTGAACTAAACATTTGTTACTTCATTTGTAGGAAGATAAATTCCTGCTTCTGCTGGGTGTTTCCAAGTTTCCAAACAACTGCTTGAAGTTTCCAGTGGCCTGAATAATTTATTTTAAAAAAATTTTACTTATTGGAATATAGTTGATTTTCAGTGTTGTGTTAGTTTCTGCTGTACAGTCAAGTAAATTGGCTATATTTATACATATTCATATACATCCAGTCCTTTTTTAGATTCTTTTCCAGAACAGGTTATTACAAAGTACTGAGTCGAGTTCCATGTGCTATATAGTGGGTCCTTATTAGTTTATATATAGTAGTGTGTCTTTGTCAGTCTCAATCTTCCATTTTATCCTTCCCCTCTCCTTTTCCATCTGGTAGCCATAAGTTTGATTTCTATATCTATGACTCTATTTCTATGTCTATTTCTATTTCTATGATACAAGCTCATTTGTATCATTTTTTTTAGATTCTACATACAAATGATATCATATGATATTGTCTTTCTCTGTTTGACTTACTTCACTTAATATGACAGACTCTAGGTCCAACCCAGTTGCTGCAAATTACATTACTCCATCCTCTTTGTGGCTGAATAATATTCCTTTGTATATACATACCACATCTTCTTTATGCATCCGTCTGTTGATAGATATTGCAATTGCTTCCACATCTCGGCTATTGTAAATAGTGCTTCTACGAACATTGGGGTGCATGTATTTTTTTAAATTAGAATTTTCTTTGGATATATGCCAGGAGTGGGATCGCTGGATAATGTAGTAGTTCTATTTTCAGTTTTTTAAGGAACCTGCATACAATTCTCCATAATACTTGTACTATTTTACATTCCTACCAACAGTGTCAGAGGGTTCTCTTTCCTCCATATCCTCTCCAGAATTCCAAACAGTTTAAATAGAGCATTTTTTGAGTGCACATTGTAAGATGTCAGTATTATGATGGAGATTAAGGCCCAGCCTCCTAGAAAACAGCCACAGTGAGAGAATTCCAGTTTGTCACATCCAGGAATAAACCACACAACCACTGCTTAAGAATGAGATTAGGCCCCAGAATGTTCAGGTACTTTTCCCTTCCCCATTCAACACCCCAGAGATGAGGATGCTCCAGAGATTTCAAGTTGCAGGTCCTCAGGGCCATGGTGAGCTTGTCTTCTTTTGAAGTGTGCCCAGGAGAGGCCCAAATACAAATGACGCATATTAAATGCTATTTGGTTAAGATGCTGAGGAGACTGGCAGACACTTTGTGTTGGCCTGGTTGTTATTCAGCCACGTTAAATAACCATTGGAGGAAGCCCAGCAAAACTGAATAGCTCAGCAAACCACCCCCCCACCACCAATCTTTGCAACTGCCTACAGGCACTGGAGTTATTGTGCAAGAGGCACATCTGGTTAAGAGCATCTGAATGAAATTTCAGTCTGCTAATCTGTGTTTTTTAAACTTCTCATTAGCAATTTGCTCTTACCTGGAGGCTAGTCAGGATAAAACTGAAGATCAAAGAGACACAGGCTTGTGGCTCTGCTAATATTTCATTGCTTTTTCTTCTTCCTGTTACTCTTCAGGCTGAAAAAAAAGGTAGGAGTGGGGAGATGAGTTTGCATCTTGCTGCCTGGTGCTAGGCAGGAAAAAAAGGGGTTTTTTGCACATGGAAGAAAGTCTAGAAAACCCTTGGGTCTTTGAATGAGAGAGAAATGTGCTTGGTCTTCATGCCACTTTGGAGCAGAAATTATCTGATGAGCTGACCCATCTTTGGATTCCTATTTCAAGTTTATCCATTTATTGGATGTGGCCCCAAAGTCGATCAGTGATGATCAGAGCTATACAATCCTCTACCAACCCTAGCTTTCCTATTTACCTGTTAGATACCCCTCTGCTTTCTCTTTTCTTGGGGCCCTGCCTGGAAAGATGAGTCTTATACACTGTTAGGGATGATTTTTCTGAATATTCATGTTAAGATCTTTCATGATCACGATCCTTCAGCTTCAGATCTTTATGATTTTCCTAATGTTATCTCTGCTATCTTAGAAGACTTATAAGTGTAAACTTATTCTTATTTCATTCATTCACACAAACATATGGGGGGAAAAAAACTGCTTTCCTATTTTGTAACGGTCCCTCAGGACAATAGCTCTGATTCTAGGGCCTCACCAAGTTGTCATGAATAAACAGGATTAGGCTAATGGGAATTTCACATCATAGGACCTCTCTCTACCTTGGGAGTGATACTGCAATCAACGATCACTAATGAATGGTCATAGGTACTTTCATACTGAGCAAACAACAAAGTTGAAAACTGCCCCAAAACCCCTTTAAAGCAGCTGTTTAGGGGTCTGGCTTCTGGTAATGGTGAAATAATTGAATTTGCTGGGCAAAACTTCCTGCAGATAAAACTATAAAATCTGAACAAAGTATTTTAAAAAACACTATTTAAAGGCATTGGAAAGTGGTCAAAGCAAATGGAAACCAAGAGATGTAGTCTTGAAAGATCACAAGTGCAACAGATAAAAATAGAATTGTAAGGTTTGGGGGTTTTTTTGTGTTTGTTTTTGGTCTGAAGTCACTACCCAATATCCACAGTTACAGTGGCAGCAAACCACAGTCTTACTGGCTTGAAGTGCCACAGAAAGAAGTTCGGGGTTGACAGAACAAATTTAGGGTGAAAGGGAGAGAAATCCTGAAAGTGATGAACCACAGAAGTGGGGAGACCCAAAATCTGTGTGTAAATTCTGCCCACATCCTTAGCAACTGCTATATCACACAAGCACAGGGGAAACCTCAGGGACTCCTAAAAAATAATTATAGTATTATAATAGTATTCTAAATAAAGACAAAACTGCCCTGAGTCAGTTTACGAAACTGCTGCTTTTTAGATTAAGCACCTTCTCCTATTCTCTTCTAGTATTAGTGGAGAGAGCTCAAGTCAGACCAGCAAAGGAGCTGAAAAGTCTAGCACAAACTCTACCCAAATTCTTTACTAAACACTAACCTGCACCGACTGAGGGAAGATCCCTGGGAAGCACGCTAAAAATCAATGACTTAAAGCANTACGAAACTGCTGCTTTTTAGATTAAGCACCTTCTCCTATTCTCTTCTAGTATTAGTGGAGAGAGCTCAAGTCAGACCAGCAAAGGAGCTGAAAAGTCTAGCACAAACTCTACCCAAATTCTTTACTAAACACTAACCTGCACCGACTGAGGGAAGATCCCTGGGAAGCACGCTAAAAATCAATGACTTAAAGCAGAAAGAACTAAACAGAGATAGCAGCTGCTGCACAATGTAAGGGTATATAGGTTGAGTCTAGGCAGACAAACAACTATGGAATCTGTCCTCAAAAGAACACAGCAGATTACAGCGTTGCTAATGCGTAATATTTAATTATTCAAGGTCTATAGCTAAATCAGCTGTTTGAGGGAAATTTATAGCTTTAACTATTTGTATTAGAAAAAAAGTCTGAAAGTAAAAATCTAAGCTTCCATCTTAAGAAGTTTCTGCTGTTGTAGCATGAAAGTAACCATAAACAATACATTTTTAAAAATGGACACAGCTCTGTTCCTGTAATATTTTATTTATAAATACAAGTATAGGTTGGATTGGTCCCATGGGAAATAGTTTGCTGCCCTCTGGCCTAGAGTAACTAATGTTAATGAAAGAAGCTGCAGAGTTATTTAAGTATTCAGTAAAGAGAGCAATGTTTTGTTTTGTTTTTTCCTGTAATGCCAACATGGATAACATTTGTCTTCCATAAGAAGGGAGAACTGTCCAGGAATCCCCTGGAAGTTCAGTGATTAAGATTTTGTGCTTCTACTGCAGGGGGCAGGGTTCGATCCCTGATCAGGGAACAAAGATCCCACAAGTCATGTGACACGTCTAAAAGAAAAAAATGTTTTTAAAAAGAAGGGAGATTGTCCAGCCCGAGGTCAGTGAATCGGGAGATTACTAATAATGATAATACTTAAAGGCAGCGTACTCAAGTATTTAGCAATTATGCCCCTCTCCCTCCAAAATGAGAACTTGATCCTTCGTGTCATGCCATGAAGGTTAAATTCAAAGCTCCCCATTAAAATTGTTGGCATGGCTTCTTTCTTATCATCGTTGTAAAATTAATGCCTGAATGAAACCAGGTCCTCCCACTTCTGTGGACCTTATCCCATGGGAATAGTAGGGTGGCAATTTTATCTTGTCATGGCAACTCGAAAAGAGGTCCTAGAATGAGGGTTTATAATACTGAGGACCACTATTATTTGGCATGTGCTTATTAAATGCCATGCATGTGATACTGAGCACATGGTTACTCTCATAGAAGCTTAGTTACTGCTACTATATTATATATGGTGGTGGTTGTTTGGTCACTAAGTTGTGTCCAACTCTGTGATCCCATGGACTGTAGCCCGCTAGGCTCCTCTGTCCATGGGATTTCTCAGGCAAGAATACTAGAGTGGGTTGCCATTTTCTTCTCCAGAGGATCTTCCTGACCCAGGGATTGAACCCATGTCTCCTGCATTAGCAGGCGGATTCTTTACCACTGAGCTACCAGGAAAGCCCATTATATTTGGTAGGAGATCTTAAATAGTAGGAATGTACATCAAAATTTTGCAAACTATATTTGCTTTAGTCTTACTCTAAATCTAGGGTAGGGTTTAAGTATAATGGTGAAAGAAAAGCTCCTCAGGTGATTCTGATTTGTACCCATGGTATATGTGTGTGAACTATATATAATGTAAACAAATATTTTATATACACACACACTACACATAGCTGTATAGTGATTGCATTTCTGAAAGCTCCTTGTCAAATTTGGTAACTGTCAAATAAGACAAATTTCTTTAAAGACATGAATTCACATATGAAAATATAAAATTTTCTCTAAGATGCAGCAAAGCAACAACTACCCATTTTTCAGCAACACAAGTGCAAGTCTGCATCTCAAGAAAAAATAGATGTCACATTCAAATGAGAATAATCTGAGAAGGGTTTATTTACACCTAATTCTCAAAATGTGGACAGGATATAAGAGAAAAGAAAGAGTAGTTTAGGAGCCTGGGGCTAACAGGAGCTGAGCTGGTACCATCCCTGGGTCTGATGGAATGAAAGCAGGAATACGTCACTAGAACTTGGAAGAAGAGAGACTTGTAAGGTGGGTTTACTGTGAGACACAGGTGAGTGTGAGGCCAGTTCACAGGGAGGAACCCAGGAGATAAGCTCCCATCTTGATCGCCTCCCTCCTGCAGCCCTCAGGGGCAGAACTCACCTGGACACTGAAGACAATGGAGCTGTTCCTCTCACCCACACAGCCCTTCCCCGCCCCACCGCATCTCACTCAATGTTCTCGACAGCCACCCACACATCACCCATAAGTGATTCTAAAATGCAACAAGGATCAACAGTGAAGGGTGTTATGGATGGGGGTAAATCATCCCAGAATCTATCAGTAGGGCACATCATACTTGTAGCTGGACAGGTATGCGGAAAAAACAGAGTCAGGGATGGATGAGAAGAACTATGAGAAAAGGCCTCATATGTGTGTAGAGAACTCCAGGAACCCGAATTTCATTGTTTTGCTTTGAACTGTTATAATAGGTAAGGAATGGTAATAGACCCCCTGATGCCACCAAGTATGGACTGAGAAAATAGTCTTTCTTATTAGTTACTTTAATGAGTGAAGGATTTTTAAATCTGTACTTCTGGGAGCGTATGATTTGGGCTCTATTCATATATTCACTTACCGTTTCATTCAAAAGCAAGTCTCTTGGTGCCAGTTCTCTTCAAGGCTGAAGATTTCTCTTTGCTTTATAAAACAAAGAAATGATCAACTCTTTCATTTATCTTTTATATTAATATGGTTTTTCATATTCTGGCTTTGTCAGAGAAGTATCCATCTTTTTAACTAGGGTTAATCTTAATCTTATAAAAATCTTTACCTTAGGGATAGCAACCAAAAAGAGCAGCACAAAGCTACACAAAGGTTAGTGAGCATTTCAAAATAAATGCTCATAAGACAACAA
>SJYA01000735.1:2321616-2347667 GCA_006410615.1 Neotragus moschatus
TGTTCCTGTAATATTTTATTTATAAATACAAGTATAGGTTGGATTGGTCCCATGGGAAATAGTTTGCTGCCCTCTGGCCTAGAGTAACTAATGTTAATGATAGAAGCTGCAGAGTTATTTAAGTATTCAGTAAAGAGAGCAATGTTTTATTTTGTTTTTTCCTGTAATGCCAACATGGATTCCATTTGTCTTCCATAAGAAGGGAGAACTGTCCAGGAATCCCCTGGAAGTTCAGTGATTAAGATTTTGTGCTTCTACTGCAGGGGGCAGGGTTCGATCCCTGATCAGGGAACAAAGATCCCACAAGTCATGTGACACGTCTAAAAGAAAAAAATGTTTTTAAAAAGAAGGGAGATTGTCCAGCCCGAGGTCAGTGAATCGGGAGATTACTAATAATGATAATACTTAAAGGCAGCGTACTCAAGTATTTAGCAATTATGCCCCTCTCCCTCCAAAATGAGAACTTGATCCTTCGTGTCATGCCATGAAGGTTAAATTCAAAGCTCCCCATTAAAATTGTTGGCATGGCTTCTTTCTTATCATCGTTGTAAAATTAATGCCTGAATGAAACCAGGTCCTCCCACTTCTGTGGACCTTATCCCATGGGAATAGTAGGGTGGCAATTTTATCTTGTCATGGCAACTCGAAAAGAGGTCCTAGAATGAGGGTTTATAATACTGAGGACCACTATTATTTGGCATGTGCTTATTAAATGCCATGCATGTGATACTGAGCACATGGTTACTCTCATAGAAGCTTAGTTACTGCTACTATATTATATATGGTGGTGGTTGTTTGGTCACTAAGTTGTGTCCAACTCTGTGATCCCATGGACTGTAGCCCGCTAGGCTCCTCTGTCCATGGGATTTCTCAGGCAAGAATACTAGAGTGGGTTGCCATTTTCTTCTCCAGAGGATCTTCCTGACCCAGGGATTGAACCCATGTCTCCTGCATTAGCAGGCGGATTCTTTACCACTGAGCTACCAGGAAAGCCCATTATATTTGGTAGGAGATCTTAAATAGTAGGAATGTACATCAAAATTTTGCAAACTATATTTGCTTTAGTCTTACTCTAAATCTAGGGTAGGGTTTAAGTATAATGGTGAAAGAAAAGCTCCTCAGGTGATTCTGATTTGTACCCATGGTATATGTGTGTGAACTATATATAATGTAAACAAATATTTTATACACACACACACTACACATAGCTATATAGTGATTGCATTTCTGAAAGCTCCTTGTCAAATTTGGTAGCTGTCAAATAAGACAAATTTCTTTAAAGACATGAATTCACATATGAAAATATAAAATTTTCTCTAAGATGCAGCAAAGCAACAACTACCCATTTTTCAGCAACACAAGTGCAAGTCTGCATCTCAAGAAAAAATAGATGTCACATTCAAATGAGAATAATCTGAGAAGGGTTTATTTACACCTAATTCTCAAAATGTGGACAGGATATAAGAGAAAAGAAAGAGTAGTTTAGGAGCCTGGGGCTAACAGGAGCTGAGCTGGTACCATCCCTGGGTCTGATGGAATGAAAGCAGGAATACGTCACTAGAACTTGGAAGAAGAGAGACTTGTAAGGTGGGTTTACTGTGAGACACAGGTGAGTGTGAGGCCAGTTCACAGGGAGGAACCCAGGAGATAAGCACTCATCTTGATCGCCTCCCTCCTGCGGCCCTCAGGGGCAGAACTCACCTGGACACTGAAGACAATGGAGCTGTGCCTCTCACCCACACAGCCCTTCCCCGCCCCACCGCATCTCACTCAATGTTCCCGACAGCCACCCACACATCACCCAGAAGTGATTCTAAAATGCAACAAGGATCAACAGTGAAGGGTGTTATGGATGGGGGTAAATCATCCCAGAATCTATCAGTAGGGCACATCATACTTGTAGCTGGACAGGTATGTGGAAAAAACAGAGTCAGGGATGGATGAGAAGAACTATGAGAAAAGGCCTCATATGTGTGTAGAGAACTCCAGGAACCCGAATTTCATTGTTTTGCTTTGAACTGTTATAATAGGTAAGGAATGGTAATAGACCCCCTGATGCCACCAAGTATGGACTGAGAAAATAGTCTTTCTTATTAGTTACTTTAATGAGTGAAGGATTTTTAAATCTGTACTTCTGGGAGCGTATGATTTGGGCTCTATTCATATATTCACTTACCGTTTCATTCAAAAGCAAGTCTCTTGGTGCCAGTTCTCTTCAAGACTGAAGATTTCTCTTTGCTTTATAAAACAAAGAAATGATCAACTCTTTCATTTATCTTTTATATTAATATGGTTTTTCATATTCTGGCTTTGTCCAGAGAAGTATCCATCTTTTTAACTAGGGTTAATCTTAATCTTATAAAAATCTTTACTTTAGGGATAGCAACCAAAAAGAGCAGCACAAAGCTACACAAAGGTTAGTGAGCATTTCAAAATAAATGCTCATAAGACAACAATAAATGCCTCATAAGACAACAAAGAAATGCATATCAAGCAATGAGTTTTTTCCTGTTAAATTGGAAAGTATTTCAAAAATTCACAATACTCACTGTGCCAAGAGGAAGAAACCAATACATCTCCTTCTTGTGAGTTGGAATTGATAGAATCTTTCTGGAAATTATTTCACAATAATGATCAAGTGCTTTGTCTTAGGTAAGTTAACACTGGTAACAAAAATGCATCCTGAATGCTAATGACTCAAAAATAAAAGTTTATTTCTTGTACACATAATAAATACTAGATAGGAGAACAGATGCAGCCAGCTTTGCCGTCTTTAGTAAGTGAAATCTAAGTTTGTGTGGGACATTTCTCCATCTGACCAGCTGGTAATGGGAGAAACGTGGAATGTTTTCTAGGACCAGCTCAGAAAGTGGTACCAATTTCTCACTTTTTTCACTTCTGCTCAAATTCTATTAGCCACCATTCAGTGTGACCATGGGCTTCCCAGATGGCTCAATGGGGAAGAATCTGCCTCCCAGTGCAGGAGACATGGTTTCTATCCCTAAGTCAGAAAAATCCCTGGAGAAGGAAATGGCAGCCAGCTCCGGTATTCTTGCTCGAAAATCTCATATACAGAGATTTGGAGGCGGGGGACAGGGAGTGGGGTGGGCTGCAGTCCATGGGGGTCACAAAGAGTCGGACACAACTTAGCGATTTGGTGTGACTATATCCTATTTTAAGAGAGACTGAGAAATGTGGTCTGTGTGCCCAGAAAGGAAAGAATGTCAACTGTTAGGTGGCTAGTCATTTCAGCAAGAAGTTTTTTAAGTACAAACACATTTTTAACTCGGTAATCTAGGAATCTGTCTTAAGGAAATATTCAGAAGTTTAGTTCTGCAGCAAATCTAATAGTGGTCTGCCCAAATCCATTTTTCCTTTTCTTCTTAGTAATAACAACTGTGTGTGTGTGTGTGTATTTTTTATTGTTTTGCTATCACATGGTCATCCAAAAAAGGCTGTCTTTTTCAGTCCCTATGACAATCACACATAGTACATGACTAAGTTCTAGCTGGTGAAATTGATGTGATGGTGACTAAATTGAATTCCTAAAAGAGAGCCTGTGGTGCACACTTCCTTTGCTGTTTGGACTCTTTCTCCATCCTTCTGTCCATAATGCAGATGTGAAACCTATACTCTAGATGTCTATCAGGATGAAGACCATTTCTTCCAAAGAAGACAGAATGATGAACCGTAAGAAGCCAAGAGTCTCTGGGATTTAAAGAGCATAACCTCCATAAAAATAAGTTTTCTCATGCTCAAACTAGTTATTTGGGTCTGTTATCCACAGGCAAATCTAATCCTAATTGACAGATTCCAGGACCGTAATCTTTTGTTTTCTGCTTTCCCATATGTAGTATAATTCCAATTTGTTAAAATATGTTTATTGTAATTTGTTTGCAAAGATTTTTATATAATGACATGAGGGGTTGGAAATGTGAGCTGTCATCTCAAAGCTGCAAGCATTGTCTTTAAAAGACTGAGGTTTCAATTCACTTTTAAGGAAAACTGTCACTTTGTTTTACAAATGATCACCTAAGAGGGCCTTTTGTGTTGCTGTTCAGTCGCTATATCATGTTGGATTCTTTGCAACCCCATGAACTGCATCACGGCTTCCCTGTCCTTCACTATCTCCCTGAGTTTGCTCAAACTCATGTCCATTGAGCCAGTGATGCCATCCAACCATCGCATCCTCTGTCCTCTGTTTTCCCCTTCTCCTCCCACCTTCAATGTCTGCCAGCATCAAGGTCTTTTCCAAAGAGTCTTCACATCAAGTGGCCAAAGTATTAGAGCTTCACCATCAGTCTTTTCAGTGAATATTCAGGGTTGATTTCCTTTAGGATTGACTGGTTTGATCTCCTTGCTGTCCAAGGGACTCTCAAGAGTCTTCTCTAGTGAAGAACCTAAGCTACTTCATTTTGTTAAAAGAAAAACTCCATTTTGTAAGGTTCCGGGAAAAGAGCCTTTGGAAATCCCCAGACCTCACCCCACCGCCCATGAGCCAATTGGACCCCAGACCAAAATCTCCTGACTTAACGCTCAGGAATTTGTGGTCTACCTAGATAATAGGGACCAATCAAGAACCACCCTTCGAAAGAAAGTGACTAATCAGATGTCCCTCTACCTAGAAATCCTTTTTTTCCCCATGTATACTCCCTATATAAGCAATGTAATCCAAACCTGGGGCTCCTCCCTATAGCCGCTGCGTCGGTAACGGTGGGAGCCCCAGCTCGAGCTTAGTAATAAAAACTCTCTTGCTTTTGCATTGGATATCGGCTCCCAGGTGGTCGTTGGGAGATTTCGTGACTTGGGCATAACACTAGCACCAAAGTTCGAAAGCATTAAGGGCCACAGAAAAAGACACCCTCTCCCTTTCATTGTTTGTGTGAACATAATTAAATGCTCTAGTCAGAGCAGGAGTTTTGTTGCATACAATTGGACCAATGTCTCCAAAGTTCTCTTTGAAGTTTGGGATTGTTGTTACTGTGGTTTAAGGTGAGGAAAGGTTTGGGGTTAGGAAAAGAGGAAGAGAGATGCTTCCAAGGTGGAATGAATGGCTGTGTCTGCAGTGTGACTGGATCCTGTGCAGAGTGGCATGTGTAGGTGGCTCCTGTGAGCTGGCCTGTTGAAAATGAGAAAGCAGAAAAGCTGGAAGAGGTGATTTTTTGAGCACTTTGGAGATGAGTAGGGGCCATGGGTGCTTCAGAAATGGAATGTGATGATGGAGCATAAGGAGACTTAGAAATGGAAAAGAAACGGATTGTACTGATAGAGCATAAGGAGACTTAGGGGAGCATGTTAGATAGGGTGGTTTCTGATAGTGTAAGTTTGGGGAAAAGGGTTCAGACTGAAGGAATATGTGCAAATTTCCATAGGAAAGAAGCTGCAGATCCTTGTAATCTGCTGCCTACTAGCATCTCTATGCAGATGGCCTAGAAGTCCACCACCCACATGACTGCCCAAACCTCTTACCTGTGCACAGGTGTTAACTCCTTGATTCTTTCTCCTCCCCCAAGCTCTGATCATCCTTCCCCTGACATATTTTCAAGTACCCAATCCATTTCATCCCACTGACACTTTTTAATGTTTCCTTTTTAGACCTCTAAACTCCTGAGGGAATTTAAGCAACAATTCCTTGATTCCCCCTACCTCCAGTTTTGTCCTGTTACGATTAATTCACTTTCTATATTTCAGACAGAATCATCTTATTTAAAAATTTTTGATCAATAATAGGAGAAAATTATTTGGAGAAGGTTGACTTTATTTTTCAGGAAAACCTCAGATGATGAGAAAACATTGCCAAAACATATTTAAATTCTTTAATTGATGGATGCACCATTATCCTTAATTACCCTCGTATTGAGTTACAATGAATGCTCTGCTCTCCAGTGCACCAAATCAGTATTATAAAAATGATTTCAAGGCTTAATTTTTAATCTCCTTGTGTTTTGTGCCAGCCCTTAAAGGTTATTGCCTTCATTTCTGCCATCTCAATCTTTTCACTAACACTGAAATGCATTACTCAGATCAGCCCTTGAAAATCTTTAAATATATGGCAGACAGCCACTCATATTTTTCTGAACACATTTCGTAGATTTGAATGCAATTCCCACTGGAGTCATTTAATGAAACTCTCATTGAGGCTGCTGATATCTGAAGGGTATCTGTTTGTGTGGAATTAAGCATTTTTTAAAAATCCTTGTAGGCTTCATCAGTAATATGAAGCCAACTGGCCTATTCTTGTGCCATAAAATCATCTTAAAAGACCCTTGCCTTATTCACCATCTAATGTTGGATTGCCTTGTTTCAGTCTACCTGGTACTTCTTTTCTCCTGATATTCGGGGTTACTGACTGCTTGACTCGTTTCCTATTTAAAGCTCCTCAGACTTGGTGCTGGAGAAGGCAATAGCACCCCACTCCAGTACTCCTGCCTGGAATATCCCATGGGCAGAGGAGCCTGGTAGGCTGTAGTCCATGGGGTCACTAGGAGTCGGACACGACTGCGCGACTTCACTTTCACTTTTTACTTTCATGCATTGGAGAAGGAAATAGCAACCCACTCCAGTGTTCTTGCCTGGAGATTCCCAGGGACAGGGGAGCCTAGTGGGCAGCCGTCTATGGGGTCACACAGAGTCGGACATGACTGAAGCAACTTAGCAGCAGCAGCTGCAGACTTGGTGCATCAGTCCTGACCCTATATTGACTTGGCTTCTTTCCTCCTCCATATTTCACATGCATCCATCCTGTTTGTATTTGTCTGCTTCTGGCCACCAGGTAAATGAGCTCCCTGCTCCAGTCAAGTCCAGTGGCTGGTCCCAGCACAGACTCAGAGAAGCCTAGGTCCCTGTGAAGTCATTGCCTGTCATAGCTGTCATCCAGGAATAGTTTATATCTAAGATCTTTTTCTGCCCTAAAAGTCTTTAATGTTATAATCTATAAGAAGTTATATGTATATAACTCAGTACACTCAATATGATTCAACATAATTATTGATATGACTGAGTTGGGTCTATTGTTTTATTATTAGCTTTCTTTTCATCTCTGTTTTCTGTTCTGTTCTTGTTTTCCAGGGTTTTTTTTTTTTTTTTTTTTGAATTATTAGAATAATTGTTGAATTCCATTTTAATTTCCCTGTGGCTTTTTGTGATACTCCTCTGCATTATATATTTAATGATTTCTTTTAGAAATAGCAATATACATTTTTAATTTTTAAAAATTTGTTCAGTCTGCTGATAGTTAATATTGTGCCACTTCATATAATAAATATACCAACCTTACAATCATATTCCCACCCCAGGCCCTTATGCCATACCTATTGTACTATGTCGACATACTTTAAACTCTACAACACTTTTTGTTTGTTTTAAACAGTTATTGTATAATAAGGGGATTAAAAATAAAGTGTATACCAAATAGTTCAACATTTATCCAAATAGTTACTATTTCTGACATCCTCCATTCTTTTCTTAAGCTCTGAGACTTTATATAACATCATTTTCCTGCAGCCTGAAGGATTTTGTTAAGTGTTCCTTATAATGCAGTCAGCTTGCAACAAATTCTCTTATTTTTGTTTTATTTGAAAATTTATTCACTTCCAGTTTTGGAGGGTATTTTCACTGAATGTAGAATTCTGGGTTTTCAGGGCTTTTTTTGTTTTCTTGTTGTTTATTATTTTTCTTTCAGACACTCTTTAAAGATACTCCACTTTCATCTGTTCTCCATAATTTTTCCTGGGTATCAGCCTTGAGATTCTCTCAACCACATTGCTTCCACAAAAACTGTTTTTATCTCCTTTTACAGAAAAACTAATTTACTTTATCAACTTCATTTTGCCAAAGATTTGGCAGAGACGTGAAGGGAATTTTTAGTTCTTTACCTTTTTCTGTCTACCTAGCTCTGGTAAATAAAGGGTTATTTAGAAATAAGGGACTTATTAAACCCAAATGTCTCCAACTTGACCTTGAATGAATTATCTCTACCCCACCTGGGAAAAAGAAAGAAAGAATCTCCTTTTCTAGCCTCAGGATATATGTTCCCTGAATGACTCTTTTGGAACTGAGATGAGAGAGAAATGTTTTCTTTGATGGCAGGCTTTTATTCCCAGGTGTATGGGAAAGCTGGTATTGTGCATGGCAGACCTGGAGCTGGAATTAAGCCTCTAATTAGCACTCTTTCCAGAAGCACTGTCATCTCTATAACCAGATGAGAAGGGAAAGAGGTAGTAAAGCCACACGCCTAAGTGTTTTTTGTCTGAACAAGAGGAGATTAACTTTTGAGAAAACAAAACTAAAAAATAAAATGAAAGAAACAAAACAGACTGTGGTTCAGCCCTTTTAAACTTACCCACCCACCTTGACTTGAGAAAAATAGCATAGGGTTCAACCGTATTTATCTTTGGTTTTCTTTAGGAGATTTTTGAAGGGAATATGTCCTGTTTCAACATGCAAAGGTGCTTTGGGCTATTAAGTTGTGCCATAGAGTATGGTTCAGACTACAGGCTTTAGAGTCTGTGCTGAGTGCTATGACTATGAATTGAATACAAGTGTGAATGTTATGTGGGGTGATTCAAAAGTAGAAAGTTATTTACATTGTTCTACAGATAAGTAGGGCTTTCCTGGAGGCTCAGACAGTAAAGAATCTGCCTGCGATGCAGAAGACCCATATTCGATCCCTGGGTTGGAAAGATCCCCTGGAGAAAGAAATGACTACTCACTCCAGTATTACGGCCTGGAGAATTCCATGGACAGAGGAACCTGGTAGGCTACAGTCTGTGGGGCTCCAAAGACTGGAACATGACTGAGCAACTAACACACACACACACACACACACACACACACACACACACAAGTAACATATAAGAAGTTCTCTGAAAATCATGTAAGTTGGTTGCACATAAGGAGGTAATTTTACGTGTTAAATACAAGGTTGGAGCTAAGAAAATAGCCAGAGGAAAATTCTCTATGAAACTTAGATGAAAATTATCTCTCAATACAGGAGAATACAGAGAAAATGGATAGGGTGTGCCCTTCAGCATATGCAGTAGGTGGGTTCCCATCTCCACATTCCAGCCCANTTGCACATAAGGAGGTAATTTTACGTGTTAAATACAAGGTTGGAGCTAAGAAAATAGCCAGAGGAAAATTCTCTATGAAACTTAGATGAAAATTATCTCTCAATACAGGAGAATACAGAGAAAATGGATAGGGTGTGCCCTTCAGCATATGCAGTAGGTGGGTTCCCATCTCCACATTCCAGCCCAGTTGAGGATGTCAGACAGTGCAGGCTTATAGCTGTCACATGGTTATCATGCCACAGTTAAACCCAAGGGACTGGATAAAGATCTCTAGCAAGTCATCTCAAGGTGGCACATCCTTGTGGATAATTTTCAATTTGATGATCCTTCAGGAGTTCCTGTGTTCCCAAGAATCCTGACCTCTATTGAAGTGTCCTGACATTTGTAGATGGTACACTCGTTTCCTTCCCTGAAACAAACTGGGTGAGTGAAATCTACGGTTAGCTGTACCTATCTCATCCCTTTACTTTTGTTATCAAGTTTAGAAAGATGGTGCGTGCATGCTAAGTTGCTTCAATTTTGTCTGACTTTGTGTCACCCTATGGACCATAGCCCATCAGGGTCCCCTGTCCTTGGGATTCTCCAGGCAAGAAACGAGTGTATTGCTAAGCCCTCCTCCAGGGGATCTTCTAGACCCAGGGACTGAACCCATGTCTCTTATGTCTCCTGCACTGGCAGACAAATTCTTTACCACTAGCTCTACCTGGGAAGCCCGTGAAGGATGGTATTAAAAGGAAATGGCACTTAAGCCACTTGGAAAAGCCAAATGCCTTTGCCTTTATCATTTGTTTACCTCTGTCCAGCCTTTGGGTAAAATTGTCTGCTACCCAGGCAATTAATTGATGTTGATTAGGATTTAGGAATTCAAGTCTGACCACAATCTCCTCCCTATTGAGATTGTTTGTTTCACTTTCTCAAGTGCACTGCTTTTCCCCGGCACACACACTTTTTCCTGCACATATTCTTGCAGCTGTCAAATCAAGGGCCCTTTGGTGTATGAACCTCTAGTTATTATCATTTAGGTGCTAATGATCCCTAAAGACTGGTAGGTAATAAAAATTAAAACTAAGAAACACAGAAGTAAAAAAAAAAAACAGCATTTATCATCATGGATTTTTTTTTAATTCTCAATTGAAATATAATTGACATGTAACATTGTGTTTGTCTTAGGTGTATAGCATAACAATTTGATGTATGTGTATATTGAGAAATGATTACCACTATAAGTTTAGTTAACATGCATCACCACACGCAGTTACAAATTTTGTTTTCTTGTGATGTAATAGATATTAAGATATACTTAAGATTCACTGTCTTAGCAACTTTCAAACATACCATACAGTATTGAAGTATTATTAACTATAGTAACAATTATGCTACATCCCCAGGACTCATATATCTATCTGAAGTTTTTATTCTAATAGAAAAGCCAAAGTCATATTCATTCATTCATATTCCCTCCCTCCCTCCCTCTCCTCCATCTCTTTTCTCCCTCCTCCCCTCCCTCTCTCCCCTCCTCTCCTCATTCTTCCTCTTCTCCTCCTCTTCATCCACCTCTTTCTCTTCTTCCCCCTCTCCCTCCTCCTCTTCTCCTTCCTTTTCTTCCTGCTTTGACTCACCTCCATCTGGTTTAATCTTAGACTATCCTATTCTGATTTTTAACCTAAGGTACTTGCAGGCTGGTGTAGACACTAGGTATTTTTTGCACCCAGTTTTGAGGACCTTTGGTCACCATTAGACCATGACCTATCCTTGTCCCAGAGACCTGAAAGTGGACCTCCCTCCTCTCTAACCAAGTTCTCCTCTTCTATAAATCTCAGTCCTTGAACAATTGGTCTAAACTATGTGCTAAACCTTTAAAACAGAACTTTTAAAGTCATTTAAAAGTTCATTATTATTAATATTTAAAATTAACTTTCTAAATCACTGACTTGCTTTGCATTATTAATCGATTTGTTTTATTTAATACATGTATATGGTACAAAACTCACAAGGTATGAAAAGGCTTATGTTAATAGTCAAAAATATGTCTCCTTTACAGAACTGACTCCCAGCTACTAAGTGTTCCTCCCTAGAGTCAAAAACTCTTACCAACTTCTTTAGTTTTCTTTAGAGACATTCTTTGCTTATGTGACTATATATGTATGTGTGTGCATTCTTCAAATTTATTTTTAATTATATAAGCAGTATATGAACACTATTTCCTTTTACAAATTAAGACAATACAGCCTAGGCTTAAGTGCCTTTTAATCGTCTCTCCAACTCAGTCTCTTTCCAAATGTTGCCACTGTGAGTAATTCAACATCCATATAGTAAAAATACTACCAAAATGTTTCCCTGTACTTACTGCAAATATACATATCTACAGAAAATGTATAGCATTGTTTTACTGCTTTAAACAAAAAGACATGTCATGAGAATCATTCTATAATTTGCTTTGGTCAAATCTTTAAAGCACTCGACTCTGATAATAAAACCTCTTCTCTATTGTCTATGGATTTTTTTAAATATTTTTTTTACGGAAGAAAAATTGCTTTACAGAGTTTGGTTGTTTTCTGTCAAACCTCAACATGAATCAGCCATAGGTATACATATGTCCCCTCCCTTTTGAACCTCCCTCCCATCTCCCACCCAATCTCACCCCTCTAGGTTGATACAGAGCCCCTGTTGTGAGTTTCCTGAGACATACAGCAAGTTCCCATTGGCTATCTATTTTACATATGATAATGTAAGTTTCCATTATATCTCACCCTCTCCTCCCTTCGCCCCATGTGCATAAGTCTATTGTCTATGTCTGTTTCTCCACTGCTGCCATGTAGATAAATTCTTCAGTACCATTTTTCTAGATTCTCTGTGCTGCTGCTGCTAAATCGCTTCAGTTGTGTCCGACTCTGTGCGACCTCAGAGACGGCAGCCTACCAGACTCCCCTGTCCCTGGCATTTTCCAGGCAAGAACACTGGAGTGGGTTGCCATTTCCTTCTCCAATGCATGAAAGTGAAAAGGGAAAGTGAAGTCACTCAGTTGTGTCCAACTCCTAGCAACCCCATGGACTGCAGCCCACCAGGCTTCTCCGTCCATGGGATATTCCAGACAAGAGTACTGGAGTGGGGTGCCATTGCCTTCTCTAAGATTCTCTATATGTGCATTAGAATATGATATTTATCTTTCTCTTTCTGACTCACTTCACTCTCTATATGGTTCTAGGTTCATCCACCTCATCAGAACTGACTCAAATGTGTTCCTTTTTATGGCTGGGTAATATTCCATTGTGTATATGTACCACAACTTCTTTATCCATTCATCTGTCCATGGACATCTAGATTGCTTCCATATCCTAGCTATTGTAAATAGTACTACAATGAACAGTGGGATACCTGTGTCTTTTTTAACCCTGGCTTCCTCAGGGCATATGCCTAGGAATGGGATTGCTGGGTCCTATGGTGGTTTTATTCCTAGTTTTTAAAAGAATCTCCATACCATCTTCCATAGTGGCTGATGGCCATTCTGACGAGTGTGACGTGATATCTCATTGTGGTTTTGATTTGCATTTCTCTTATAATAAGCGATGTTAAGCATCTTTTCATGTGTTTGTTAGCCATCTGTATGTCTTCTTTGGAGAAATGTCTGTTTAGGTCGTTTCCCCACTTTTGATTGGGTTGTTTGTTTTTCTGGCATTGTATGAGCTACTTGTATATTTTGGAAATTAATGCTTTGTCAGTTGTTTCATTTGCTATTATTTTCTCCCATTCCAAGGGTTGTATTTTCACCCTGCTTAGTTTCCTTTACTGTGCAAAAGCTTTTAAGCTTAATCAGGTCCTACTTGTTTACTTTTGTTTTTATTTCCCTTACTCTAGGAGGTAAGTCATAGAGGATCTTGCTTTGATTTATGTCATCGAGTGTTCTGCCTGTGTTTTCTGCTAAGAATTTTATAGTTTCTGGTCTTACATTTAGATCTTGAATCCATTTTCAGTTTACCTTTGAGTGTGGTGTTAGGAAGTGTTCTAATGTCTTCTTTTACATGTAGCTGTCCAGTTTTCCCAGCACCATTTGTTGAAGAGACTGTCTTTGCCCTATTGTGTATTCTTGCCTCCTTTTGTCAAAAATAAGGTACCCANTAGTTTCTGGTCTTACATTTAGGTCTTGAATCCATTTTCAGTTTACCTTTGAGTGTGGTGTTAGGAAGTGTTCTAATGTCTTCTTTTACATGTAGCTGTCCAGTTTTCCCAGCACCATTTGTTGAAGAGACTGTCTTTGCCCTATTGTGTATTCTTGCCTCCTTTTGTCAAAAATAAGGTACCCATAGGTGCATGGGTTTATTTCTGGGCTTTCTATCTTATTTTATTGGTCTATATTTCTGTTTTTGTGCAGTACCATACTGTCTTGATGACTGTAGCTTTGTAGTATAATCTGAAGTCAGGAAAGTTGATTCCTCGAGCTCCATTCTTCGTTCTCAAGATTACTTTGGCTATCCGGGGTTCTTTCATTTTCCATATGAATTGTACAATTTTTTGTTCTAGTTCTGTGAAAAATACCATTGGTAATTTGATAGGGGTCGCATTGAACCTGTAAATTGCATTTGGTAGTAGTCATTTTCACACTATTGATTCTTCCTATCCAGAAACACGGAATATCTCTCCATCTGTTTATGACATCTTTGCTTTCTTTCATAACTGTCTTATAATTTTCTGTGTACAGTTCTCTTGTCTCCTTAGGTAAGTTTATTCCTAGATACTTAATTCTTCTTGTTGGAATGGTGAATGGGATTGATTCCTTAATTTCTCTTCATGATTTTTCATTGTTAGTATATAGAAATGCAAGTGATTTCTGTGTATTGATTTCATATCCTGCAACTTTGCTAAATTCACTGATTAGCTCTAGTAATTTTCTGATACTATCTTTAGGGTTTTCTATGTACAGTATCATGTCATCTGCAAACAGAATTTACTTCTTTTCTGATCTGGATTTCTTTTATTTCTTTTTCTTCTCTGATGGCTGTAGCTAGGACTTCCAGAACTATGTTGAATAATAGTGGTGAAAGAGGACATCCTTGTCTTGTTCCTGATCTTTGGGGGAATGCATTCAGTTTCTCACCATTGAGAATAATATTTGCTGAAGGTGTCCTTGGTTTTTCTAAAAGCCAGGAGTTGCTTTTATTTCCTCTTTATCCCAGGACTGACCTCCTGTTTGTACATCCACACAGTTTTTTGTTTCTTCTCACAGAGAGCCCTGGGAGCTAAAAGAGTCTGAGTTCAAACTGCTGATGTGCATCTCATGGTCCCTCTGATGGCTCATCTTGCAGTTTTTCCCTGGAAAGCAGTGACCTCTCAGAGTCCTTTTATCATGGAATAAAACTTGACTAGACACTAACAAGACAGTTGTCCTCTCACCTGGTCATTAGCTGGAGAGTTCAAAGCCAGGAAAAAGTGTCATTCAGGGTAGCTTCCCCTCTACCCCCTCCTTGAACAAAAAGGGTGGGAGTTGGGGGGTTAACAGTCCCACCACTATGACAGGAACTCTTGACATACCAGAGAGAAAAGGTAAAATCTGACCCATGTAAATGATCAGATCCCATGCAGAGTCAGTTATTTGACAGTAATGCCCATGGTCACTTTGACAAGCTTCTTTACACTACTGATCACACAGTCTTCTGGAGGAAAGATGCTGCCTCTGAGAAATGATCACAGCTTTGCCACAGATTCATATGACCATAAGGTGACTTATACATTTGACAATAAGAGTATCTGAGTATTTCAAGGAATTGGGAGCTCACAAGTTTAAAAAACCACCTACTGCATTGCGAGGCACCTTAATTGGCCCAGTTCTTTTGTTATTAAAACTTTGGATCCTATTATGACCTCTTTGCAACACTGGATAAATTTAATCCTTCTTACTAACGATCAGAACCAATTTTTCAAACACCAATTTTTTTTTTTTCCAAAAAAATCTAGCTATCTGAGAAAGCCTGTACTTATCTAGAATATGACCAGAACTCCAAGGGAGCTTGTGTGCATGCTAAGTTGCTTCAGACATGTCTGACTTTTTACGANTTCTTACTAACGATCAGAACCAATTTTTCAAACACCAATTTTTTTTTTTTCCAAAAAAATCTAGCTATCTGAGAAAGCCTGTACTTATCTAGAATATGACCAGAACTCCAAGGGAGCTTGTGTGCATGCTAAGTTGCTTCAGACATGTCTGACTTTTTACGACCCTGTGGACTGTAACCTGCCAGGCTTTTCTGTCCATGGGATTCTCCAGACAAGAATACTGAAGTGGGTTACCATTTCCTTCTCCACCAAGTGAGCTTATTTTTACTAAATTCTTTCCAAAAGAATGTAAAAGGGCAATTTTCTTTTCCTCATTAACCAACTTCTTACCAATGTGGTCATTTTTGCTTATCATAAAGTTGTTCATTTGAAGTGAGATTTTTGGGTTAAATCTACTTTTATTTTGTTACAGTTTTTATAAAAATGGTGATCAAAGTTCTCCTTGGGTTATATTGTATGTTAGCCAAAGCAGGGATTCAAGAAATAACTAGTCATGACCTGCCCTTCCTTTTCCACATTTAATGTTATCATTGCTCATTCTCATTGCACTAATTTAATCCCATCAGATTTGTGGTTGATGAACCAGAATTATGAAATATTATCTCACATTCTTCCTCAATATAGCCATTAGTATAGTCAGAAAGTTTGCCTGTTTTGTGCTTTTGCTTGATATATAAAATGTTTACATTTATCATGCCTAAAATAGACATGGCCATAATCTGTATTTACCATATAAGCTAAAAAATCATATAAGCAAGACAAAATATTGGGTTCTGCTCTTTACAATGAAATGTATAGTTCCTTTTACATGGCAAGGTCTTTTATCAAGAATGTGAATAAAGTAATGCTGTGTGATGCTTTGTAAAAGAATGTCATGTGGCTAACTTTAGGGTGCTAAACACTCATTAAGATGTTTCTCTGGTTCTTGTCCAAAGCCATTTTTGCTTGACTATGAACTGGGTGAATTTTGACTCATTTTGAGCTCACTTTGGCAAAATGCCAGTGGTTTGTTTCTCTTAGCTATACAGACAGTTCTATAGCCTGCTTATCTTTAGCCAGGTTGTCTTGAACGATTGCCAGCTTGAAGATGGTTTCAGACTTGTCAACACGCTTCTAGGGGAGGGTTGGGCAAGAAATATTTTGGTCTTTCTTTTGTGTTTTAGAGTAAACTTTGTCCTTGCCTCTCTCCTTTGTAGCTCTTCCTGAAGTTCCCTAAAGGTCCAGAGGACTTTAGAGGGAAGATCCCTTAGCCTAATTGAGTTTGTAATCTTTTCCTCAAAGCCATCAAAAAGTTGGTTCTAAGCTTCTAGTCTACCTCTTCCCTTCTCCTGGAATTCAGTTGATATTTCTAAATATAATTTATAATATTCATGAAGGCTGTTTGCAAAGGCTGGGGAGAGGAAAAGGAAGACACTTCTGCTCCTATGGTCCTGCCTCACTCATTCCCATATTGCCCCACCTTCCTCTCCATTCTCCCTTCATGGTGCCTTGTACAAGGCAAAAGTTCAATAAATATGTACCAACAAACTACTCCCTCACTTGATCTCCCCCAACCACCATCTAAAGGCAGTCCTTTCCTCAAGGTTCAGAGGGAAGCAGTTCTGGATAGGCTTAGAGGGTATGCATGCGTGCTCAGTTGTCAGTTGTGTACAAATGACTCTTTTTGACCCTGTGGACTGTAGACCCTCCACTCCGAGGCTCCTCTGTTCATAGGATTTTCCAGACAAGAATACTGGAGTGGGTTGACATTATCTACCCCGGGGGATCCTCTTGATCCAGGGATGGAACCCGTGTCTCCTGTGTCTCCTGCATTGGCAGGCAGATTCTTTATCACTGAGCCACCTGGGAAGACTTAGAGGGTATAATAGAGTCTAAATGTATGTACTAAAATTCAAATGTGAAAAAGAATGTACCTTTCTGTATTTTCTCTAGAAGAAAAATTAGACTAGAAGTCTATTAGACTAGACTATTAGACTAGAAGTCTGCAGACTCCTGGTAGCCAGTCAACATGTGTTGAATTGAAAGAATAAATGTGCCTTATATTGCTCTGCAGCCCCTTCCAAGTGCAGGAAGGCAAAAGTGGTGGGATGATTAAAGGTTGACCATTGGGAGTTCCCTGGCAGTCTAGTGGTTAAGACTCCATGGTCCCAATGTTGGGGGCAAAGGTTCAATCCCAGGTCTGGGAACTGAGATCTCACTTGCTATGCAACCAAAAAAGGAAGGAAAGAAAAAAGGAAGAGCTTGCCCTTTCAAGGCAACTCAGTATTTTTTGTTTGTTTTTTGCTTTTACAGTCTATTTCAGATCAGTGTAATACCATTTGGGTAATTAATTGCTCAGTCTTTCAGGGTTTCTGCCTTTTCCCCAGATGGCATGTGAGCACAGAAGGAGCTTATGGGTATCCTAGGGGATGGGAGTTAAGGGTTTCTTATTCTCTTTTTTTGTCCTTCTCTGGACCACTGAGAGCTGAGATCCCACTGGGATGTAGCTCACCTCTCCTGTGATTTGGACATCACTTTCTGTCCTCCTTGTACTTTCTGCTGAAGTTTTAGCAGCTAGCCCAGTGTTTGGTTTACTGTTTTGGCCTTCGCAATAAGTAGTGTTTGTTTTTGAGGACCACAGGTGCCTCTCCTGCTGACTGGGAGCCCCATATCAGCTCTTTTTTAGAGACTTTTCTTTCTTTTATCATGTTTTTATTGTGATAAAAACACTTAATATGAGATCTACCCTCTTAAAAAAAATTTAAGTGTACAATAATGTTAACCATAGGCACAATGTTGTACAAAAGGTCTCTAGAACTTAATCACTTTGCATAACTGAAACTTTATACCTATTGAATAGTGACTCTGCATTTCCACCCCTACTCAGTCCCCAGAAATCGTAATGCTACTCTCTGCTTCTCTGTGTTTGACTATTTTATATACCTCATAAATAAAATGGTATCATGCAGTACTTGTCCTGTGATGAGTTTATTTCACCCAACATAATGTCCTCAAGGCTCATAATGCTGCCACATATGGCAGGATTTCCTTCTTTTTTAATGCCAAATACTATTCCATTGCAAGCATATGCCACATTTTTTATCCATTCATTTGCTGATGAACATTAGGTTGTTTCTCTGTTTCTGCTACTGAGAATAATGCTGCAATGAATATGGGAGTGCAAATCTCTCTCCAACACCCTGATTTCAATTCTTTTGAATAGATATCCGGAAGGATATTGGGAATACTGATATGCATGTGTGAAAGAGTATAATGGGACCCTTATCTCATACTCTACATCACATCAACTCAAAATGGATTAAAGACTTAAATGTAAAACCTGAAACTGTAAACCTCCTAGAAGAAAACATGGGAAAAGCTTCATGACATTGGTCTTGGCAGTGATTTTTTACCTATGACACCAAAAGCGCATATACAAAACAAAAAATAGACAAGTGAGACTACATCAGAAGTAAAAAGCTTCTCACAGCAAAGGAAACAGTAGAGCGAAAAGACAATGTTTGGAATGGAAAATACTTGGAAACACAGCAGCTCTTATAGACCCTACTAACCTCTGAGGTTCTCCAGCTACAACTTCCATATTCCTTACAGGCCCACACAGGAACCTCTCTGTCTCTTCCTTCATACTCACTGGTGTACTCATCAATCTAGGGTAGACACTTCTCTCCACCAGGAGTCTTCTGCCACGTCCACCTCATGTTGGATATAGCAGGAGTGAATTAGTTTCCTAAGGTTTCAATAACCAACCATCACTTAAAACATCAGAAATTATTCTTTCATGGTTTTGGAAGATGGAAGGCCTAAATCAAGGTACTGGCAAGGTTGGTTCCTTCTTCTGGAGGTTCTAAGGGAGAATCTGCTTCATGTCACTCTCCTAGCTCCTGGTAGTTGCCAGCGAACTGTGGCATTCTTTGGCTTCCAGCTGAATGTGCCTCCATCATCACCTGGTGTTCTCAATGCATGTTTCTACCTCCAATTTCTCTTATAAGGATACCAGTTACTGAATTAGGGGTTACCCTAATCCAGTATGATCTCATTTATTTTGATTACCTCTACAAAGACCCTATTTCCAAATAAGATCACTTTTACAGAAACCAGAGGTTTGAGCATCAGCCTATCTTTTAAGAGAACTCACAACAAGGAGAACATATTGGAACACAAGCCCAGATGTTCTTTTCCTCAATTAGCCTGAGGTTTATTTAGGTTTCTGTCATCTAGGACCACCTACTTACAGGGAATGAGGATGCAAGATTCCTTCTACCTTAGTTTCACCTTCCAGGATACTATCTTCTTTAATTCCTTGAGTCCTCTTCTCCATGATGGAAGAACTGTAGTCTCCTCTGTCATTTCCCTTTTACACAGACACTCACCTACAGCTAGTGCTCAAACCTCTAGGCTTTGTTCTTGATATGTCAACACTGAAGGCCGGTCAGAGAGATTTTTCCAGTGCCTTTTACCAGGGCCTAGCCATGGCCTCCCATCCATGGAAGCCACTTGGTAATCAGCATCATGGAAATTCTTATGCTTTGACAGCATGGCCACCTCTGCTTTCTCCTGAATATTCTTCTTTCTCCTTAAAGATCAGTATACCTGGATTTTCTCAGTGTAGATAGTCTTTTTTTTTTTTTTTTTAGTAATTTTAATGTATTCATTTATTTATTTTTGGCTGTGCTGGGTCTTTGTTGCTGCACGGGCTTTTCTCTAGTTGTGGCAAGCAGGGGCTACTCTCTCGTTGAGGTGTGTGGGCTTCTCACTGTGGTGACTTCTCTAGTAGCCAAGCATGGGCTCCAGAGCACAGGCTCAGTGGTTGTGGCACACGGATTTAGTTGCTTCGTGGCATGCGGGATCTTCCCAGGTCAGGGGTGGAATCTGTGTCTCCTGCACTGGCAGGCAGATTCTTACCACTGGTCCACCAGGGAAGCCCATCAGTGTAAATAATCTTTATAAAAACTTTTATTGAAGTATAGTTGATATGCAATATTATGTTGGTTATAGGTATAAAATATAGTGATTCAAATTTTTTAAAGGTTATACTTCATTTAATATAAGATATCAGCTATATTTTCTCTGTTGTACAATATACTCTTGTAGCTTATTTTCTGCCTAATAGTTTTTAATCTCTTAATCTCCTACCCCATCTTCCCCCTCCACCTCTCCCCACTGGTAATCAGTAGTCTGCTCTCTACGCCTGTTAGTCTGCTGCTTTTTTGTTATGTTCACTAGTTTGTTATAATTTTTAGGTTCCACATGCATGTAAGTGATATTATCCACTGCTTTCTCTGTCTGACTTATTTCACTTGGCATAATTCTCTCAAAGTCCATCCATGTTGCTGCAAATGCAAAATCTTTTTTTATGACGGATGACTATTTCGTTGTATATATGTACCACAAGTTCTTTATCCATTCTTTGCTGATGAACACTTAAGTTGCTTCCATGTCTTGGCTGTTGTAAAGAATGCTGCTATGAACATTGAGGTGCATGTGTCTTATTAAATGAATTTTTTTTCAGTGTATATGGTTTTGCCAGACCTTTGAATTAAGGACCTAAGGGGTAAAGAAATTTTGAACACGTAGACTCAACAGATCACAAACTTCATGGAGGAGGAGAAGGTTCTAGGGTACATTTATCTGTCCAGAAGAAGAGTTTAGAGATGAGCATGCCCAGAATGCCCAACATGAGAGTACCACGTGAACAACGATCTCTGTACACCTTCAAGTGAGAGAAACTCACTTGTCTTGCTCCCTCTACAAAATTGTTCCAATCCTACTGGACTCTTTGGTGCATTCAGAGTGGCTCAAATTTGCCTGGTAGAGGTCATGAGTACTTTATCTATGGCCCAAGGAAATTATACTGGTTTTTATCTAAGCCTCAGTTTGTTGTTGTTGTTGTTGTTTTAATGTAATATGGAATGGTAGTAGCCTCTTTGAAAAATTGTCATAATTACTGGACAAAATAGATGCAAAGCAAGTAATCTAGTGTCTGGTGACTAGGGGATGCTTAATAAGCAGTGATACCTTCATCATTAGTCTAGTCCACTTCTCTCTCCTCTCTCTAGATTACAACACTTCTCTGAAATTATTCCTTCTTTAAATACTCCTTCTGTCAAAAAGAAAAATAAGGAAGAACAAGAATATTAGGCTCTCTAGAGATCCTCTTGTCCATTTGCCTATGTAGAGAACTTTATCCTAAGATTCAATTTCCCCTGGGTGTTTCAGATTCTATAATTGGTCATCCTGGCTATAAAAATTCTAACTACGGAGATTTATGACATGCATCCCAGTCTACCATGTTGCACAATAATTATGCATAGCACAAAATCTGTTTCAGTGGGTTTTTTTTAGAAAATGTCATTTGATCATCTGATTAGTCTCAGTTCACATGTGTTCATTCGTCACCATTTGTTGCTCACAATGTCTTGGAGTAAAGAAAATACCAGTCAGTCACTGCACTGAGTTGTCTGAGAAGAGGCAAAGGAACGGGCCCCTTATCCCTTTAGCTCTCTTACTTGTAGGTGACGTCTCTTCATCGCCTGCTTGTAGATGGCCAGCTTGGCCCAGATGCTTACTGGAAAGAAAGAGAAGGGGCTGGCATTTCATCAGGGCTGAAGGACGTGGGAATTTCATTAGAAGGGACTACTAAAGATTCCGCTAAGAGTGACTCCAGAGTAGCAGCAGTTTGTTTTAATTTGTTTTGTTTTCCTACCACAGATAAGTGAGCCCCTCCTGTCAAAGTGATGTTAGGTAGTCCTATGGTAATCACTGATAACTGCTATTCACACCACTGCTCAAGCCAATACCTAGGAATCACATTTGACTTTCCTCTTTCCTTTGGCTCCTGAGTCCAATGTATTAACAATTACCATCAGTTCTACCTTCAAAATACATCCCAGATCTAGATTACTTCTACCATGCCCACCATCATCTCTTACCTAAACCACACTGTCTACCTGGTCCCCCAATTCCTACTTTGATACCACTACAGTCAATTTTTCACCCCAGCTTTCAAAGCAGTCTTTAAATATGTATTCGCTTATTTTATTTCCCTATTCAAAAGCTTCTTTAGCTTTGTACTGTGCTTGTAATTCCTTATCTCAACCCACAGGACCCTGCAGTAATAACTGTGAGAAGTTTTCTGCCACTCCACTTCCTCATGACTGCACTTCAGCTGGCGCTAACCTTGCCATCTCTCAGACTTACTCCTGTATCAGTTGCTATGCCCTGTGTCTGGGACATTTTTACCCCTTCCCTTCATTCAGATGTGACCAGCTCAAAGGGGCTTTCCCAACACTTACCTCTAGCATTTTCTATTTCATTGCTGCTGTTTAGTCTCTAAGCCGTGTCCAACTCTTTTAAGACCGCTTGGACTGTAGCCTGCCTGGTTCTTCTGTCTATGGGGTTTTCCAGGAAAGAATACTAGAGTGAGTTGCCATTTCCTCCTCCAGGAGATCTTCCCAACCCAGGGATCGAACCCTCCTGTGTCTTCTATACTGCCAGGTGGATTCTTTACCATTGAGCCACAGAGGAAGCCCTCTCTATTCCATTACTTGGCTTTATTTTTCTTTGTAGTCCTTATTTCAGTCTCAGATTACATATATAGTGTATACCTTTTTCACGTGTTGACTTTATATCTCCCCACCTAGAAGGTAAGCTCATGAAAGCAAGGAGATGGTCTTGCTCATTGCTGTATCCTCAAGATTTTAAAGATTTCCTGGCCCTAATATAGGTGCTCAGAAGTAGTTGTCAAATAAAAGGATGAATAAATGATACCTTTAAAATACCTTTCTGTACTTCATCCTTCACCCCGTAGCCTCAGAGTCTTCACTTGTTCAACCAAATCAGAAACTCTGGAGGTGGGGCTCAGACTTCAGAAGTTTTTAAAAACTCCTTAGGTGATCCTACGTTGAGAATGACTAGGTAAATCAGGAATTTTCAACACATAATGTACACATGAATCACCCAGGCATCCATGAAAATGCAGATTCTACTGTAGTAGTAGCAGGTGTAGGCCTGAAAGTTTGCATGTCTAATAAGGTTCAGGTGATACCACGGCTGCTGGTCCATAGACTGTACTTTGAGTAGCAGGGCCTGATTCCTAAGAGCCCTGCAGATCTCTATACTGTGACTAAAGTAAAGATAACACCATCCACATCTACCTCGGCCCAGGGAGCCTGCTAGTTGCACCCTGGAAGGCTCTGGATTGAACACACAACAGAGGAAATGTTTCTCTCTCCATTTAAAATCATTGTTGTTAATGTTTAACTTTTAATTTTGAATTATTTCAGACACACAAATGAGTAGAATTTCTGCATATCCTTCACTGGGTTTCCTGAAAGGGTAAATCTCACCTAACCAAAATGCAATTGTCTGAATCAGAAAATTAACACTGATAGAGTGCTACTGACCTACAGACCATATTCAAGCTTTGCCAATTGTCCCCACTCACGTCCTTTTTCTGGCCAATCCAGCATCGTGGATTGCATTTAGTTCCCACNCCTAACCAAAATGCAATTGTCTGAATCAGAAAATTAACACTGATAGAGTGCTACTGACCTACAGACCATATTCAAGCTTTGCCAATTGTCCCCACTCACGTCCTTTTTCTGGCCAATCCAGCATCGTGGATTGCATTTAGTTCCCATGTTGCTTTAGTTCCTTTCATCTAAAACACTTCCTCAGTCTTGTCTTCTGTGATCTTGAAACATTTGTAGAAGATTAGCCACTTATTTTGTAGAGTGTCCCTCAATTTGGATTTGCCTGATGTTTCTTGAGGATTAAATTCAGGTGGTGAATTTGGGGCAAGAATATCACAGGAATGATGTATCCTCAGTGCATCATATCATAAGGCACAAAATTTCAATTTGTCTCAATGTTAACAATGTTAACTGTGGTCTCTCGGTGAAGATGGTATCTTCCAATGCTATTTTCCCTTTGTAATATAATAGGTATGTTGTGGAGAGACACTTTGAGACTGTAGATATCCTGTATGTCATCACATTTTTCATTCACTAATTTTAGAATTAATTAATGATCCTTATCTGAAGCCATCATTAGTGTGGTATTTGGTCAGGTATTAATTTTCAACTTCTGTTTTCTCTTCAGTTGGAACTCTGCTATAAGGAAGAGCTTTCCTGTCTCTGCTGCTTATTTATTTTAAAAATTATTTATATAGGTATAAGTTTGTGGATTCTTATTGTATGCTCTTGGTTATAATTCCTTGCTTCTATCAGTCTTTTTTTTTTCAATCAAACTGTCCTCAGTTTAGCTAGTGAAAGCCTACTTGAGCTACATTCTGTGTCCCTCATTTTTTTTCTTGTACTTTCTTACAATTTTGAATCACAAGGTATTCTAGACTCCTCTTGGATTTTCCCTTCCCTAGCTCAAAATCAGCTGTTTCCACCCCCACCCCCAAAAAAGTGCTGCTTCCTTTTTATTGGATATGGAATTTAGAAAGCAGGATTTGGATACAAGGTGCACTCACTGGTATTGGACTGTGTTGATTCTAAATATATATATATTTATAAGCACATACCTATATCCATTTCTATACCTATTTTAAGTCTACATTGAAAGTCCTGAGTTCAGTGCTGGTGATTTGCTTCTGTTTGTATTGCATTTTAGAATCACCACCACCCTTTTATTGATTTTAAGGTTTTCTTTCCTCCTTTTCTTCCTCTCTCCTTCTTCTTTCCCTCCCTTTTTCCCTCCCTTTATCCACTTTATAGTCTTTGCCCCTTGATTTAAACATGTGGCCCTCTAGTCTGATGAAAGGAAGCAATTTTGGAATCTGAAGGCCCAAGTTCGGTTCTTGGCTCCACCACTTTCCAGCTCTGTGATTGTGTGTAGCAGTCTCTTACTGTAATAGATCCTCAAGGAAGCAGAATTCTTTCCTGGCTCAATCTGTGAAATCAGGCTAAAATGTTTTCTTTTGAAATTCTCAGACATAAAGGCTGGTTTATCGCTCCTTCCTGACTTCAGTTTAAGTCTTCCTTTTATCAAGACACGCAGGCAGGCTGCCTTCCTCAAACTGTTCTTCCCAGCACTTTTGATTGAGCAGTTCAGCTACTGTTTCTCCCCTTGTTAGAGTCTTTCTTGTCACACAGGTACATTGGCTGCCAGTGTCCATCCACTATGGCTCTATGTGACATCAGTTTCTGTCCCTTCTACATTTATCCCCTATATCCATTGTATAATTGCCTATCTGTCTGTCTCTACATCTGTCTGTCTATCTGTCTATCTTTCAGGGAGATAAAAGGATTACAGCTTCAAACCACACATTTGAAGAGCAGTTCCTATTAGAATTGGTAGTATTTTTCACTTAGAAATTAAAATGACAGCGTCATGGACAAAATCAGTTTGGTTCCCCAAGCATCAAATGTTGACTGCTGTTTCAAGAGTAATAACTCCTCAAAGGGCAGTTATAGTTAAGATTATTTAAGAACAAAGATTTTGGCAAGCCTTCAGTGGAAGGGAGCTGTGTTCTTTTTTGGGCATTTGCATTTTAACAGACTGAGAAATAAATCCACTTTTTAAAGGGAAGAACTATTTGCCATCTGCAGTTCGTTAATGTCTGAGGCAGGGAAAATCTGTCGTTCACGCACATTTGGGATGCAGTTGGCAGATTTTCCTCTTCCGGAGGGTTTCATCAGCAGTGACTGAGATTGAAACACCCTGCTTGGTGTGTTATAGTGAGCCAGCCGCTTGGATTTTGCTTGGGGCAAAACCTTAGTATCTTGAGAATAGTATCTGCTCATTTTTCCCTTGTGACAAAAATCTGAGTATCATTGATGGAAGAATTGCTATGGTCATAGATAAAACAGTAAAGAATATAGTCACCAGATTTCCAGGTACTGGTAAAGCAGCTCAAGTGCGATCAGGCTACATTATTCAAATGGCTTCGTGCAGCAGGGCGGGCCATATGTAAGGTGTAAAGGT
>SJYA01000735.1:2350382-2367936 GCA_006410615.1 Neotragus moschatus
TGGGGGGGTGGGAGCAGGGAAGGGACAAGACAGGAAAAGAATAAGAACTCAAAAAGCCACTTCATTGAAAGGACTGTGTGGGGACAGAGAAAGGAAATTTTGACCACTGACATGAATGAAAAATTCTAAATGAGGTAAAGATGGTTAAAGAGGACATGTAGAAAGGTTCAGATGATGTACACCAAACAAATCTTCTGAGCTACCTTTCAAAGAAACTTAGCACAAATATTTACATTAGTTCTCACATTGTTTGGATTGGTGTTCTTAAAAATGAAACCTTAAGTAACAGCAAAATCTAGCAGAATCTAAGAAGTGGTTTGGTATATTTGAGTAGTAAGCAGGGGTGGTGGGCTTCCCACATGGTGCAGTAGTAAAGAATCCACCTGCCAATGCAGGAGATGCAAGAGATGCAGGTTCGATCCTTGGGTCAGAAAGAATCCCTGGAGTATGACATCACAACCCACTCCAATATTGCCTGAAAAATTCCATGGACAGAGGCGCCTGCATGGGGTCACAAAGAGTCAGACATGACTGAGCGACAGAGCATGCACAAGAAGGGTGATAATCAACATAAGACATGGGCATTTTCCATTAGAATGGATGCTCAGCTAATCAGAATGACTGTCAGCCATAAATGACAATGCAGCACCCTAGTGTGTGCCAGCCTGATGTTATCTCTGATCATCAGTGCTTCTAGGCCTGAAAGTGGTTTGTGGTGATTTATAGGCATGCAGGTACTATATGAGCTCAAATGCTATTCAGTGTTAGTTCCATATGAGCCTCATGAGAAACTGGGCCGGGGGCAGTGGGGTGGGGTGAACAGAAACTAATGAACAATCTCACATCTCAGGTCTTAGCCCTGCCTTGTGCATTACTAGAGAATGCAATTATCTGTATGTATTTACTAACTGTATTTCAGATGTGAAAACAAGGGAAAGGGCACTCTTGTTTTGGTTTTGATCATATTGACAGAGTACAGGGTAACAGAGGTAATGCTCACCAAATGTCCATCTTGTTCCTGTTTCCTAGCATCATTGCATTTAGGCTGGGGCCATGAGTAATTCTGACCAATGGACTGTGAACAGAGGGTGACATGGGTCACTTTTACACCAGGTGATGGTTAAAAGCCAATGTGCTGCTTCCAGTTTTCTCTTGACATGGCAATTTATGAGACCATATTGTATGACTCAGAGAGAGAAGGCAAACCCAGTCTGCATGGAACTTGATGTGAAAGACAAACTTGTGTTAAACCAGTGAGATTGGCATAACACAGCATAACTTTTCTTTTATGATATATTTGCAGCAGCTTTATTCTTTTTTTATTAATATATGTATTTTATTGAAGTATAGTTGACTTACAATGTTTCAGGTGTACAATAAGGTGATTCAGTTATATATATACACATATATTATTATTATTATTATTTACTTTTAAATTGAGGGATAATCCCTTTACAGAATTTTGTTATTTTCTGTCAAACTTCAACATGAATCAGCCATAGATATACATATGTCCCCTCCCTCTTAACCCTCCCTCCCATCTCCCTTCCCCATCCCACCCCTCTAGGTTGATACACAGCCCCTGTTTGAGTTTCCTGAGACATACAGCAAACTCCCATTGGCTATCTATTTTACACATGGCAATGTAGGTTTCCATGTTACTCTCTCCATACATCTCACCCTCTCTGCCCCTCTCCCATGTGCATAAGTCTGTTCTCTATGTCTGTTTCTCCATTGCTGCCCTGCAAATAAATTCTTTGGTACCATTTTTCTAGATTCTGTATATATGCATTAGTATATGAATTTATCTTTCTCTTTCTGACTTACTTCACTCTGTATAATAGGCTCTAGGTTCATCCACCTTGTCAGAACTGACTCAAATGTGTTCCTTTTTATGGCTGAGTAATATTCCATTGTGTGTATGTACCACAACTTCTTTATTCATCTGTCCATGAACATATAGGTTGCTTCCATGCTATAACTATTGTAAACAGTGCTTATAGCAGCTTTATTCTTAACGGCCCCAAACTGTACACAACTCAAAGGTCTATAAAAAGACATGAGTAACTAATAGCTCAGCTGGTGAAGAATCTGCCTGCAATGTAGGAGACCCTGGTTCGATTCCTGGGTCAGAAAGATCCCTAGAGAAGGAGCAGGGTACCCACTCCAGTATTTATGGGCTTCTTTCGTGCCTCAAGATGGTAAAGAATCTGCCTGCAATGCAGGAGACCTGGGTTTGATCCCTGGATTAGGAAGATCCTCTGGAGGAGGGCATGGCAACCCACTCCAGTATTCTTGCCTGGAGAAGCCCATGGACAGAGGAGCCATCAGGCTACAGTCCATCGGGTTTCAGAGTTAGATACAACTGAACAACTAACCACATGCACACACAACTAGTACCCAACAGTGCTCATTCTGAGCAAAAGAAGCCAGATACAACATTTTATATCCTGTTTTATTTCTTTCATGTCAAATTACAGATTAGATAAAACTATGAAATAGTGACTGAGAGTATATCTGTGTGCTCCTGGTTTGGGGTGGGGGAAGTTCAGGACAGCATAACTTATCCTGGTGGTAAATGGGTCCCTTGTGGATACTGTATAATGAAAACCCAAAGTATGTTCTTTACTAGAAAGTGGTGAAGGCACAGATATTGAGGATTAAAGTGCCACTGATCTGTTATCCAGTAGCAGAACATTTTTAAAGCTTTCACCTGTGATAACTTGGAGAGGTGACATGCAACATAGTATACTAGCAGTACTGGAGGAAGACACTATAAAGCAGAATATAAATTATGCCTATTGACTGCCACTAGTGCTACAAAAAAGAGATAAACTCAGAAAAGAAATTGTAGGCAATTGGATGTGGCTAGAGAGTACTCTAGTCTGGAGAATCCCATGGACGGAGGAGCCTGGTGGGCTGCAGTCCATGGGGTCACTAAGAGTTGGACACAACTGAGCGACTTCATTTTCACTTTTCACTTTTATGCATTGGAGAAGGAAATGGCAACCCATTCCAGTGCTCTTGCCTGGAGAATCCCAGGGACGGGGGAGCCTGGCAGGCTGCCGTCTATGGGGTCGCACAGGGTCAGACATGACTGAAAACGACTTAGCAGCAGAGAGTGTTCAGAAATTGAGAATCTGATAGAACTGAAAAAGCCAGTTTTGTCTAGACCCCAAGCTGTAAGACACAGGATTGAAGAGATTGGGATTGGCTTCCTCTTAGGCTTTAGGGTACAGAAAACTTCAGAACTTTGCATTTACCCTAATGAAAAAAAACTGGCAATTGATAGAATCATAAATTTTCTTCTACCCATCCCAAACTGAGATCCCACACCAACCAAGGAAACCAAATCCTGTAGTGGGACAACTATCCTAGGAGGGGCAGGACTCATGAACTGCTTCACTGTTGACAGAGCAAGGTAGAGGGAGGTTACCAGGGTAGAAGCAAGAAGAAATGAGCTAAAGGAATCTAAACCCCTAGTGTGGGCTCGCACAGTAGTTCCAAAGAAACCAGGTAGTCTNTAGGGTACAGAAAACTTCAGAACTTTGCATTTACCCTAATGAAAAAAAACTGGCAATTGATAGAATCATAAATTTTCTTCTACCCATCCCAAACTGAGATCCCACACCAACCAAGGAAACCAAATCCTGTAGTGGGACAACTATCCTAGGAGGGGCAGGACTCATGAACTGCTTCACTGTTGACAGAGCAAGATAGAGGGAGATTACCAGGGTAGAAGCAAGAAGAAATGAGCTAAAGGAATCTAAAGCCCTAGTGTGGGCTCGCACAGTAGTTCCAAAGAAACCAGGTAGTCCCAGACACAAGGGGAGTTGGCACTCACTGGCAAGCTTTATTTCCATAGCTCTCCACCAGAAAAGCAACTTGCTTTACAGAAAATCAAACTGAAAACTTTTGGTTAAGAACCATATTGCCTGCATTAACCAAGAGTGAAAAAATTATGCTGGGATCACCAACTCAGATCTCCTCACTCACCAGGCAAGTGCTGTAAAACATTCTGTCTTAAGTCACAGCCAACTATTTCCTCACAGTTAACGAATAAAGATCAACTTATTGATCTTTTAAGATAGAATCTTTCACTTCAGTATGTGTTTTGTCTACAATAAATATCTACAAATATCTAATCATGCCTGAACATAAGCATCTCTGCCTTAGTAATGGCTCTGAGCTTTTCAACAAATTTTAAAACTCTCAGGTGTAGAAAGGTGTTTTTCAAGGTTTGGGACTTGAGCAATTTAGTGACTTTAAGCTCTATCATTAGGTGTCAAGAAAGCATGAAAACTTTGCAGATGAAATGCAAAGGGAACTGATGATGTCATTGATGGAACAATGCAAAATTTAAAATCCTTTGCTACTTAAGCTTCTCCAAGGCCTATTTCAGTTCAGGAACTTACTGAGAACCAGAAGAATAGCAAGGTCATCACTGAACTACAATGCCATCCCCCAATTTTTCCTTCCCATTTAAAAAAAATATTGTTTGTTTCTACATACAAATTCATTTTTAGTATAGAAATTTTGAGAAAGACAGACAATGAAATAAAAACCATAATCCCATCAACCAAGTATAACCACTGCTAACAACTGAGTGTATATTCTTCCAGACTTGCCTGTGCATTTATATATTTTCAACACTGGTGTCATATGTTGTAGACTGTTTCACCTCAAATTTCTGACTCTCTACACAACTCCCCATCTATCAACATCTTAACTTATTCAGTTGCATTGCCTGTATCATCTATGAGAATCTGTTCTAGTAGGTATCAAATACTGTCACACACAACCTAACCCAGAAAATCAAGTGGACGCCATCATTGAATATCTAGATTTTAAAGTTTATGCTTTAAGTATATTTAAAGTCCAACTAAGGTACAGCTTTATACTAAGGTGTTTTACTTGTATATCACCAAGCATTTAGTTATACACTAGGGATTACAACTTCAAAATACAAAGAAAACATATATTTAGGAGTCTATATTTTTAGAGCCATTTAAAAAATAGGCCACCATAAGCTCTGGACTATTCCGAGCACAATGCTATGAGAGACTCNTTTATACTAAGGTGTTTTACTTGTATATCACCAAGCATTTAGTTATACACTAGGGATTACAACTTCAAAATACAAAGAAAACATATATTTAGGAGTCTATATTTTTAGAGCCATTTAAAAAATAGGCCACCATAAGCTCTGGACTATTCCGAGCACAATGCTATGAGAGACTCCACTGTAAAATATTTAAGGAAAGTTAAAACAGCTTTATTGGCAAAAGGAATCTATACTTGATCCATTTAGAACTGAGCATTCTTTTTTTAAAGTTTTTATTTTGTTCAAGCCTGAAACTCCAGGGAGAGGTAAACCATGGGAGTGGGTGTAGGGGTCTGTCTCCATTTTTCCTGTGAAGATTAAACCGCATCCTTGATTCGTAGTTTCTTCAACATAAAACGATCAGTTAGCCCTGAGTCATGGTGACAGTATCCCAGTCAGACCCAAAACTGCCAGTGGCCTGGGAGTGCTATTTGCTTGTTGTCTTTTAAATGTCTCCAGGCAGCAGTCGTCGACCTAAAAGTCAGTGAGCAAGTGGCTGACCTTGATAATGATGGGCACTTCTGCCTCATTTATTTATGAAAATACAGAAAACAGATTCAAGATTTGCATTATAAGAGGGAATATCCTTTTTCAAAAGAGCACCACATATAACAATTATAAATATATATGCACCCAACATAGGAGCACTGCAATATGTAAGACAAATGCTAACAAGTATGAAAGGGGAAATTAACAGTAACACAATAATAGTGGGAGACTTTAATACCCCACTCACACCTNGGTACACACATAATCATTTATTATTTCTTATTCTTGACTACTGTTATGAATAATGACTTGCTATCAGTTACAAGTAAGAGAAAATTCAACTAAAAGAGGCTTAAACAAGGGGGGAAAAAAAGGTATTCTTTCACATGATGAGAAGCTCAGTGTTAGCACAGTTCCACGGTAGGTTACCTCAGCAGTTCATAATACGACTGAGGACACAGGTTCTTTTCTCTCTCCCCACTCAAGTCAGCACATCGACTTTTCCCTTTGGACTGGCTCCCCTCATGGTAGGCAAGACCCCCCCCCAGGGGATCACACCTTCATATAAGTATCCAAATGACAAGACAGGAATGGAGAGCACCTTGTCCTTGGATGCCTCCTGAAAAGATAGGGCCTTCCCTAAAGGCTCTCATGCACCAGAATTGTGCCATATACCCATTCTTGAACCAAATACTGACAGAATGATTGAACTCTGATTCATTCACTTAATCAAGAGTCACCTCCTTGGGCCAAGGAACTGCCTGGTCTCCCAGTGAAGAAGATGGTCACTACTTACATTTTTAGAAAAACAGTGTCAAAGAAGTAAGGTAAGGCATGACACCTCAGTGGCCACAGACAGAACCTAGCATATCTAAAGGTTTCTGAAAGAAAACATGGGTCCAATATTACCTGCACACATGCCATAAAGCAGTGTGATGTAGGACTGCTTTGTGGAGTTACCTGCTTCTGGGTCAACTCAGAAGCAAGCAGATTTCACCCAGAAGCTGCTACCAAACCCAACACAAAGGATGCCAGAGATAAGACAAAACAAAATATCGATTCTTTTTTTTTTTAAGTGCAAACTACAGAATGTGATTCTAGAAGAAATATAAACTGGGCATTAAGTACACAGCGATTATTTGAGTTGTGTCTCTTTAAGGATTTAGGATACAATGCTGGTGGGCTGCCATCTATGGGATCGCGCAGAGTCAGACACTGAAGCAACTTAGCAGCAGCAGCTGTGACATTTTAACTTTCTTGTAGTGCATTAGAGTGTATGTGGGGCTTCCTAGGTGGCTCAACGGTAAACAATCCACCTGCCAATGCAAGTGTCAGAGGAGATGTGGGTTTGGTCCCTGGTTTGGGAAAGATCCCCTGGAAAAGGGAATGACAGCCCACTCTAGTATTCTTATCTGGGAAATCCCATGGACAGAGGACCCTGGTGGGTTATAATCCATGGGGTCACAGAGAGTCAGACGCAACTGAGCAACTGACAACACACGCATAGTGTATGTGCTTATTATAGTAATACTTGTTTGAAATCTAATTTTCCCCAGAGTTCAAGGGTTGGAGGCAAATGAAAAAGTCAGGGGAAAAAAATGTCTTTGGTTCCTCCACAGCCAGAAAGTGGAATGATTCCAAGAATTGACTTCATTAGGAATAGGGAGCTGAGAGCTAATGAGCCTCTCTAGATGGCCAAGGTCTTTTATTAGTTTTTGGTGATGATCCTGGGTCTTCTTTCTCTATGCCAGACTTCTAGTGACGCTAGAAATCACTCCCATCTGACTTGCACGATCCTTTTCAATTTTGAACTGGTTAAAGTTACCTCTTACTTGAAAGCTGGCTTCTCCAAGGATGCTGAGTATGACCAGAGTATCTGCTCTAGGTTTCTTATCACTCAGAACTTTCAGTATTTACATAAAGCACTCTGCATGGCCACAATCAGATGCTCAGAAGCATTATGTGTATATATCATATACACATACACATAATGATCTTTATGCACATAATGCTCTTTGCCCTTTGTTCCAGTTATCTATGGAGATAACAAACCATCCATATGGTGGCTTGAAGCATAATTGCAGTGGCTTAAAACAGTTTTACCTCTCTTACAGTTTTGTGGGTCAGGAATTCAGGAAGGACTCAGCAAGGCTGGTTAGTCTGTGGTTCACCCAGCATAAGCTGGGGCAAATAGAGCTGAAGGATGCGCCTTCAGCATGGCTTCCTCACTTATAAGTCTAGCGCCTTGGTGTGCATCTGTCTGTCTGTCTCTTCTTCTGTTGGTTCTGTTTATCTGGAGAACCTCAATGAATTATACACACACACACACATACACATACACNAGAATTCAGGAAGGACTCAGCAAGGCTGCTTAGTCTGTGGTTCACCCAGCATAAGCTGGGGCAAATAGAGCTGAAGGATGTGCCTTCAGCATGGCTTCCTCACTTATAAGTCTAGCGCCTTGGTGTGCATCAGTCTGTCTGTCTCTTCTTCTGTTGGTTCTGTTTATCTGGAGAACCTCAATGAATTATACAAACACACACACATACACATACACACACACATATACATTTAACAAAAACACTACTTACCCTTACCTGTTTACATACAGTGAAATCTGGTATTCTCTACTCTCCTCTGTTACCAAAAAAAAAAAAAAATTGCTGATTACAATTCACTGACTGGATTTCATACTTGTAAGGCTTTCCCTTCCCTTTTCCCTATGTTACCAATGCCTTCAGATTGTCTGAATTCTAGGCATCCTAATGAGTCATAAAGTAGGAATATAACTTAAAACTTTAATTCAGCCCCTTGTCATTTTGCAAACAAAGATTCTGAGGAACAAGAGCTGAGGTGATTTGCCTTTGATTCCTTTTATCCCCAGAAGTTGTTGATTAATAACAGTTGTGCAAAGGCTGTAAAGTCACATCCTCCTACCTTAGGTATTTGCCTTTTAAAGAGGTGATTTCTAGAGAAGACCTGCTTAAACCCAAGAAAGCCTGCCTAAGGGTGGATTTCAGGCACAGCTGCATCTGAGCGATGGAGCCAGGCAAGGGAAAAACTTTGGATTGCATCCTCTCATCCCTCCCAGGCTGCACTGAACCACCTGTCTGAATGTAAGATCACTTCTCTTCACAATAACTGATATGCTGGTTAGTCGTGGCCAATTTTTGTTTCTTTCCTAATGCTTGGGCCTACTGTGAAAACAGCTCTGTCTTTTGTTTTCTTGTATTGTCAATAAGGAGGGCCTGGAGTGATATTCTGGGAGATAAGTTCTTTAGCCAGAAAAGATTGTATCCAAAAGTCAGGCAAGAGGCTGAATGAATGGTACTGCAAATTCCCACTATTCACTCTTCTGAAGTATAAGCACTTGGAGGTTAGGTGGTCCTAACCTAACCCTTAGTTTCCTGCCTGCACATTCTACCACAGGGACCCTTAGAAACATAGTAAGAAGATGTTATAACAGACACCAGTCAGCAAATAAGGGAGTGAGTCATGGACAGCTTTATGCAGACTGACCTTCTGATGGCCTGATCCATAGCCTGTTCACTCATGAAGGCAACTTGGCACCTCAGTGAAATATGAGAAGTGAACAGCTCTTATCAGCAAAGTTTTCTGTGCTGTTTTGGTTCTCAAGGCTTAATTTGATTCATCTTTTGTAAATAGCAGAAATAAATGTTAGAGGAGGAGGGCCTTTCTTTGAAGTCTCTGGGCTTCCCTGGTGGCTCAGAGGGTAAAGAATCTGCCTGCAGTGAGGGAGACCCAGGTTTGATCCCTGGGTCAGGAAGGTCCCCTGGAAAAGGGACTGGCAACCCACTCCAGCATTCTTACCTGGAGAATTCTGTGGACAGAGGAGCCTAGAGGGCTACAGTCCATGGAGTCACAACGAGTGGGACACAACTGATAACACTTTCACTTTTATACCAAACTCTAAGCTCCAAAAGGCACCATGTCCCAGATGTTTAGTATCCACCACACTGCCTTTCACATAATGGACACTTAATATCTGTGGCATGAACATAAAATGGGCTAATTACTTCAATTGTACCTACAAAGATGGGGCAACTCCAGGAAAGGAGAAGTATTTGAAAGACTATAAAGCAGTGTTTCCCAAGTTCTGAAGAACATGCTCTTATGCAATGCTCTTCCCCAAAAGAATTTCATTGTCATATCAGTTTAGGAAACAATACAGTCTATCATCCTATAAAGTAGAATCCTATGCATGTTTAATGTAATAAAGACACTGAAAAGGCCTCCTATAAAGAAGCCCAATATTTCTCAATACTGTTTGAACATGGAACCCTTCTGAGGTTGAACACCACTAACATTCTGTAGAACTCTGTCGAACTCAGTTTTGCAGAAAACACTGCAGGAAAATGCTGCTTTGGAAAAGTATGGTCATGTCTAGTACTGCAGGAACATGGAAGTTAAGGTTCCAGTACTCACAACAACAACAGCAAAAACTGAACAAACTAAAAATCAACAACTTTTCTTCAATCCTCTGAGAACTAAGATCACCAGGCAAACTGGTGCTCCAGCATTGGAGAGATGCTGATAGGTGGATACAAAGAGTCACAGGTTATCAGAGCAGACACCTCTTTGGAAACTAATACCAGGTGGGAAAATATGAACTGTAATGGATATGTTGGAGGTTCTAGGTGAACAAGTTAGAAACCTCAGGGGGAGCCGGTGTCAAGGGGTCCCCACACATTTGGAAGTTTTACCTCCAGGAACTACCAAGTTCTCACAGAGAAGATGGGAGAAAAATCCCCCTAACCCTCACTTCCAGCTGTAAGTATGGGGAGAGGGAAATTAACCATTTTGAAATACAGCAGAATACTCTTCCTCTTAATAGGGCTTGCCCTCAAGGGAAACTCTTTTCTAGAATCCAATCAGCTGGGGTTTTAACTAGAGCCTAAGCAACCTAGACAACATATTAAAAAGCAGAGACATTACTTTGCTGACAAAGGTCCATCTAGTCAAGCTAAAGTTTTTCCAGTAGTCATGTATGGATGTGAGAGTTGGACCATAAAGAAAGCTGAGCACTGAAGAATTGATGCTTTTGAACTGTGGTGTTGGAGAAGACTCTTGAGAGTCCCTTGGACTGCAGGGAGATCCAACCAGTCCATCCTAAAGGAGATCAGTCCTGAATATTCATTGGAAGGACTGATGCTGAAGCTGAAACTCCAATACTTTGGCCACCTGATGAGAAGAACTGGTTCACTGGAAAAGATCCTGATCCTGGGAAAGACTGAAGGCAGGAGGAGAAGGGGGTGACAGACGATGAGATGGTTGAATGGCATCACCAACTTGATAGACATGAGTTTGAGCGAGCTCCAGGAGTTGGTGGATGAACAAGGAAGACTGGCGTGCTGCAGTTCATGGAGTCACAGAGAGTCAGACATGACTGAGCAACTGAACTGAACTGAGGCAACCTAGAGGAAGTGAAGTACCCAGGTCTTCCCACTGTAGGCATCTCCCTAGATGCCTAAGGGGGAAAAAGACTGAGAAGCACTTGTGAAGGTCACATTACAGGGGAACAGGTCAGGCAAGGACAGAGCCCTTTTTCTAGGTCTGAAGCATGCTGCCCTTCCCCCACTCCTCACCACCACGTCCCTGGGGCTCCTGTGCTGTAACAACGGGCTACAGTGGAAACTTGTGGAGAGGTCCAGCTTGAACTGAGTCCATGAGGAGTGCTGGGAGCAGGAAAATAGCAGAGATGACAAAGATGCTGTTTCCCCCTGCCTACCATGAGTTTTCTCTTTTCCATCCCTTACTCTTCAGGTTTGCTGCCCTCATCCACCGGATCTTTCCACCTCCCTGGATCCCCTCCATACTCCAGTTTTCTCCTCTTGCATGAAGCAGCCCTGAGGGTTCCAGCCTGCAGTGCACCTGCCTGCATTTGTAGTCTTTACCACATACGTAACTTAGTTCCCCAGTTCAAATACCAGCTGGATTTTTTTTCCCTGATGGTTCCCTATCACCCCACTAGAATATCAGTTTCTTGAGAACAGGGAAGTATGACTTGGAACCCACACCTGCTTGTGGCATGTAGTCTCTTGTTTCACATTACCCATTGGCTCAGTAGACTTCTGTAGAGCCTCAGCTGCCAGCAGCTTGCCTTTGGTAAGTGTTGTCTAAGAGATAGAAAGATAAATCACGTACAGAGTCTGTCCTCCATGAATTTATCCGTTGATCCCTGTAGGAAGGGTTTGGGGGCTGGTTGGCAAATGAGTTGGTCTCTTTGTACAAATTGAAAGAGAAAGAATGTGTAGTTGCAGAAATTTCCCTGAAGGGAGGCAGGTTCTCATGGAGTTTTTCTCAGCCTCTAAGATGAGATCTATGTGGACAAATACAGCTTCAATTGCATTTACCGAAGAACTGCTCAAAAATTACCAGCAGGTATTTCCATGCTGACCTGTTCTGTTTTATTGTATTGAGGCAAAACAGAAACAAAAAATAGAAACAAGACATGAAATCTTTACCCTTAAAGGAAGTATGATTCTATCTCAAAAATACCTGAAATATCTAACATTTAGCAAAGAGTTGGACTGAGTTTTCTAGTGACAGTTTGGATCTGAACCAAGTTTCTAGTGACAGTTTGGGTCTGTTCAGAATTACCTAGACCACTGGACACCTTTACTCTAGGACAATTTCCTTTCTTTGTGAGAGATGTTACAGAACAGTGAAAAAGAGCTGGTGCTTTGCAGTAGGTAGCCTGCCTCTTACTAGCCAAAGTAATCTCTCAGAACCCAAGTTTCCTCATCTCTGTAATGGAGCAATAAGCTCTAACTTTCAGGTTTATTATGAGAATTAGAGATAATTCGTACAAAGCCCAAGGCCAGTACCTGATAAGAAAGTAGTAGCAATCGCATGATTAAGGTAGAAATGTCCTACCTGTTCAATAAGATTCCTTCCAGTAAAATGGCAAGAAAAAACTCATAGAATGGATAATTTGTCCTCTTGATATGAGGCTTAAATTCTATCTCCCTTTTTCAAAGCAGTATCAGAAATAACATTAGACTGCTTATTTCCCTAGCATAAAAACACTTCAAATTTAAGATCATATAACATAAATGAGGACCCATCCAGTCTCAAAGTCAATTTTGACTGAGTAAGATAATTTAGAGATGCAGAGAGATTGTATGTTATAGAACTGACTAGCACTTTCCAACCAGAGCTTGTATGCAATGTGAGTGTACTATGATTATTCTAGCTGTTCAGAATGAAAATAAATAGAATATTTATACTATAAGTTTTTGGTAAATTTTTAGCTTGTTTTTCCATTAGTCTACAGAAAAGGATATTTGTTTTCCAGCGTGAAAGTTGATCTTTATCTTTCTTGGTCCTGGGTTCTTTCTTCATTGAGGAAATTTAGACCTGCTGTGCCATGAGGATGGAAGTGCAACACCCAGCTTCTCTTGGTTCTAAGCATTGGGAAAGGCTCTGGGAGTAGTTCTAAACTCTGTGAGCTGATACAGATCTGAAGACCCTTTAGGAAACTCCTAGAGATTTGTGAGTTCTGAAGGTCCCACTGGCTCCAGAAAGGCCTAGAACCGGAACTCCTCAGGCAAACCATGATGGGTCTGTTAGCATTTGTCTCCCACTTACATTCAATCTCCAATATTCCAGAGTTTCTCAAAGCCAGAGTAGAAATGGCCTCCCAGTGCCTTGGCCTACGTACTGCCCCATGCTCTAAACATGGTTCAGACCTGGCCGTCCAGATATCTCTGTACCTTTCTCTAGGGGATAGAGGATCTGGCACAAAGCCAAGCCCTGGGTGAGATGCCAGAACTCTTGTTATATAAGAAACCTGTTTGACTTGCTCATGCTTGAGTAGTGGTTTCAAAATGCTGTGTCATTCCCCTGCTGCAAGTTACTTGTAATTTAGTGGTTCCTAAAAATGAACTTAGAATGTGCAGAAGACAGACAGTCTCAGATCCACAGAGGTCATTTCCTTGGTTTTCGATCAACATGCTGTGGAACCTGGCCTTCAACCAAATGTCTCCTTTGTCTCACTGTATGAGTGGTTATAAGTGGCTGTCCTCAGGCTGGTTTACATTTCTCCATGATGGACAGCATGACCAGTGGACCCTAACTGTTAAATACAACTGTGTTTTGTTTTGTTTTCAGATCAGCTTTTTTATAGAGATAGGGTAAACCGCCCCCCGTCCTTGAATTAATCAGAGTGAACAGTGGATGGATAATAGCTAACTATAGAAACGAATATTTCCTGAGCCCTGAATAGTGTCAGGCACTGTTCTAAGTGCTTTACATATATTGGGTTAGCAAAAAATCCACTCAGGTTTTTCCATAAGATGTCAGAGAAAAACTAAGATGTCATGGAAGAACCTGAACAAACTTTTTGGCCAACCCAATATATGCTTCCATGGGGTCGCAAAGAGTCAGACACAACTGAGCGACTGAACTGAACTGAGTATATGCTCATTCAGCCTGACAATCACTCTTTAGACAGATATTCTTACTACTCCTGTTTTAAGCTGAGGAGGCTAAAGCATGGAGTGGTTAAGTCACACATTCAGAATCATACAACTGGAAGGTAGCCAGCCAGGAGTTGAACCCAAGAAGACTATACTCATAATTCCTGACCACTACACCATACTGCCTATCCTAGAGTTAAGGACCTAGAATCCAGCCCCACTTCTTGATGTGTTTGTAAGATCGATAGCATAGCCAATCACCGAGTCATCCTAGCCAGAAACCTGAGAGGAGAACCAGATTCCACTCCCTCCTTCTCTCCCTCTTACCCTTCACACCAAATAAATCAGGCTCCATGATTCTAGGTTGAAAAGATACTTTCAATCAGTCTCCATCTAGTCGCACATCATTACAATCCATTGTCTGGGCTCCTTTCTAACATTCACATGGGCCAGGTTACTTCCTATCTTATTAACTATAGAAGAAATTTGTCATTTTTTTAGCTGAACCTCCTTCTGTGTTGAAGACACTACCATTGTGCGAGTCTTACTGAAGGTTTATTTATTTGTTCTCTTTGTCCCTTGGACTCTAGGGTTTGGGTATTAGGCCTGGACATTTGGGCAATTAGCTGCTCCTTCCTGAAACTGAGTTTGAATGATACAAAGATGCTAGGAATGTTTAGAATTTATTCCCATGATAGAAGTGGGAGCCAGAAGAGGTGGCGATAGTACTTGTGTTAACATTATAGATAGATTCTGCTTATCTAACCTGCCCAGGCTCCATTCCTATCCATTTTCTAAACCAGTTCTCTGGTCCTTTCCATGATTTGTAGGAGCTACCAAATAGCCAACTAGTACATATTAATAGCATTTTTCCTTTTAAATTAACAAGAGTATATTTCTGATTTTTCCAACCAGGAATCCTAATGAAAGAACTTGGTTCCAGGAATGGGTTGCAACCAACCTATAGAACATTGAAATGTGAAATAGAACATGAGACTGATTATCTGTCTTGGTTGTTAAAGACAACTACAGATCCCATCACTAGCCAGAAATGTGTTAACTGGCAGCCTAGGTAATGTGGGAGAGGAGCTGCTAACTGAATTAATATCCATGGTCACCATAAGTCAAGTATCCACTGAAGGCTTGACTTTGGGGAAGCCAGATTGCTGCCATCATAAAATGGTTCGAAGGACGTGAGAAATTTGAGGATCATGGAATTCTTTCTGAAGGGACTGAGCAGCTTAAAGAAAGGGAATGACAAATGACTAACCTATGGGCTCATGACTTAGACTGAAACTAGGGACTTTCTGTGACTGTTCAAAAAGAAATTCTTATTCCTTACAACTCTAGAGCAGAGGGAGCTGCAAACTATCAGACTGCCAATTTATCTTGCTAGCTGAATTCACGCCCTTGCCAGATCTTTTGTGTGAAATTTAGAGTATTGAGTCTCATTTCTGTATCTACAACACCTAGCAAAGAGCCTGACCCTCATCCAACAAATCTTCATAAAATGAACTAATATATGATCAAATTAAAAGTATAAAAAAAATTTACATTAACATTCTTCTTGCTTTTAAGTTAGCAAAACATTAATGATGTGATGACTGTTACAATCACACACCATATATTGTGCCTTCAGTGGCAGTAAAAATTAGTGACTCTTCTGGTCCCATCACAGTATTTCTAAAACGGAAAAAAAAAAAAAAAAAAAAACAGGATGTGCCTTTTACTATAGCCTGAAAGCAGAGCTCCATCCTGCTGTCATTGTCTCCTTGTTGAGAATCTCAAGCGTTTAGTAAACCATCACAGAATGATTCAGCATAGTGATGACTTTGAGGAAATGAACAGGGGCTGCAACATTTCAAAAGACAGAGCGGTCTTCCTGTGGCTACCCACAGAGGCTAGCTTAGTAATCCCGAGAGAGAGTGCTGGTCTAGTCACGAACCCTTCATAGTGTATGTCCTCCATGATCCACATGGGCAAAGCAATAGAAGCAAGGCCAGTCAAAAAGCAAAACCCTCTCTTCCTTTTCACTGATGGAAATATGAGCCCAGTCTCTTCACTGGACCCTCAGGCCTTGGCTCCTGACAGGTGAAAAGAGTTGAGGTGGCCCTTTCCAGATTTGCAATATCTGGGCAGGCACCCCTTGGGCACCTTCTTACTTTGAATGCTTGTAGGGCTCTGACCGCAACCCCACCACCACCACCGACCAAGTTGCTGGAGAGTTACTCCAAACCCCTCACACTGTCCAAGTCCCTGTCCTGTCCTCATCTGTAGGTCTGGCTGTCACATTCAGAACACACTTAGTAGGTGTTTTCTGTGCCAGGTCTGGCAATAAGTCCTAGATTGCCCATTTCCTAACTATATGACCATGGGCAAGTTACTTTCTGTTCCTTATCCATAAAACAGGCATCATGATGCCTACTCTTGGAAGTACAGTGAGAGCTCAACATTACAATTTATGAAAAGTATGTAACACAGTGTCTGGTTCATGGTCAGACCTCACTGGTATGATTTTTGATACTGATAAAGTGGTTTGACTCCCTTCTACCTTTGCTTTCACATCTCCACACTCCTCAGACCTTCGCATATGCAGAAAAGCTGTGTGGCCTGACATTTTTCAGTAGGGTGTGTGTTAGGTAGATAGCAGAGACCTCTCCCACGTCAGCCCCTAGCCTCGGGTCTTTCCAGAAAACTGGAACTGTTGTTCCTGAAAGATGGGAAAGGAGTCAGGTCTTCTCTTTTCATTACAGGTCGACTCTCATCTGAACTTCCTTTGGTGCTTATTCGAGTGATCTTTCCCAAACAGCTTTTCTTTAAAGGTCTCTGCATGCATGCTTAGTCCTTCAGTCACTTTAGTTATGTCCAACTCTGCAACCCTATGGACTGTAGCCGGCCAGGTTCCGCTGTCCATGGGATTTGCCAGGCAAGAGGAACAGAGGGGGTTGCCATGTTCTCTCCTTAAGGGTAAATTAAATCCTGTGAATAATTGTTCGCTTCTTTGCTGTGGCTGCTGGAAAGAACAGAACCATCTCTGGCAAACAGAATGTAAAGATGGTCTAACTTTTGCTGAAAGATCTTACCCTTACATCTATTTCTAAGGCCTTCTCAGACAACCATTTTGCCTCTTGCATTTCTTTTTTGGGGGATGGTCTTGATCATTGCCTCCTATACAGTGTCATGAAACTCTTTGCATAGATCTTCAGGCACTCTGTCTATCAGACCTAATCCCTTGAATCTATTTCTCACTTCCACTGTTTAATCATAAGGGATTTGATTTAGGTTATACCTAAGTGGTCTAGTGGTTTTCCCTACTTTCTTCAATTTAAGTATGAATTTGGCAATAAGGAGTTCATGATCTGGGCCACAGTCAGCTCCTGGTCTTATTTTTGCTGACTGTATAGAGCTTCTCCATCTTTGGCTGCAAAGAATATAATCAATCTGATTTCAGTATTGAACACTTGGTGATGTCCATGTGTAGAGTCTTCTCTTGTGCTGTTTATTGGAAGATTGGAAGAGG
>SJYA01000735.1:2372857-2400958 GCA_006410615.1 Neotragus moschatus
AATTTGCCTTGATTCATGGACCTGACATTCCAGGTTATGCAATATTGCTCTTTATAGCATCAGACCTTGCTTCTATCACCAGTCACATACACAGTTGGGTTTTGTTTTTGCTTTGGCGCCATCCCTTCATTCTTTCTGGAGTTATTTTTCCACTGATCTCCAGTAGCATATTGGGCACCTACTGACCTGGGGAGTTCCTCTTTCAGTATCCTATCATTTTGCCTTTTCATACTGTTCATGGAGTTCTCAAGGCAAGAATACTAAAGTGGTTTGCCACTCCTTTCTCCAGGGGACCACATTCTGTCAGACCTCTACACCATGACCCGCCCATCTTGGGTTGCCCCATGGGTATGGCTTAGTTTCATTGAGTTAGACAAGGGTGTGGTCCTAGTGTGATTAGATTGACTAGTTTTCTGTGAGTATGGTTTGAGTGTGTCTGCCCTCTGATGCCCTCTTGCAACACCTACCATCTTACTTCGGTTTCTCTTACCTTGGGCATGGGGTATCTCTTCACGACTGCTCCAGCAAAGCACAGCCACTGCTCCTTACCTTGGATGAGGGGTATCTCCACACCACCGCCCTTCCTGCCCTTCAACATGGGATAGCTCTTTTGGGCCCTCCTTCACCCACGCAGCCACAGCTCCTTGGACACTGGATTGCTCCTCCCAGCCGCCACCCTTGGCCTCGGGTGCCGCCTCTGGCCTCGAGTGTGTGATGGCTCCTCCCGACCACTGTCCTGGGCTCCGGCATGGGGTGTCTCCCAGCCATCGCCCCTGGCCTTGGACGTGGGGTGTCTCCTCCCGGTTGCCGCCTCTGACCTTGGATGTGGGGTGGCTCCTCCCAGTTGTCGCCCCTGGCCTCAGACGCGGGGTGTCTCCTCCTAGTCGCTGCCTCTGACCTCATATGCAGGGTTGCTCCTCCCGGTCACCGCCCCTGGCCTCGGGGGCCGCCTCTGGCCTCAGGCGTGGGGTGGGGTGGGGTGGCTCCTCCCAGCCATCACCCCTGGCCTCAGACACGGGGTGGCTCCTCCCGGTCGCAGCCTCTGACCTCGGACACAGGTGGCTCTGGGGTGGCTCCTCGCAGCCGCCTGCGCCTCAGTGCGCCGCTCGCGGCAGCCGCCTGCGCCTCAGTGCTGCGCCGCTCGCGGCAGCCGCCTGCGCCTCAGTGCTGCGCCGCTCGCGGCAGCCGCCTGCGCCTCAGTGCGCCCAGTGCGCCACAGCCGCCTGCGCTTTCAGTTCAGTTCAGTCGCTCAGTCATGTCCAATTCTTTGCGACACAATGAATTGCAGCATGCCAGGCCTCCCTGTGCATCACCAACTCCTGGAGTTCAGTCAGACTCGCGTCTGTTGAGTCAGTGATGCCATCCAGCCACTGTTTCCCCGTCTATTTCCCATGAGTGATGGGACTGCCTGTGCTTTAGTGCCTAATTAATGTTAGTATGGTATATCTAATCCATCCTGGTATATCTAATTCCATACTTATAATCCATTTTATATTTTTATGCTTAACATGTGTTTCATCCAGGTAGCATATCTTGCTTTTATATCCAATCTGACACTCTCAGGATTTTAATTAGAATGTTTAGATCATTTACATTTAATTTAGTTATTGATATGATTGGGTTTAAATCTATCATCTTGCTATATATTTTCAATTTTCCCCACCTGTTCTTTATACCCCTTTCCAATTTTTCTCTGTTCATTTGGATTATCTTTATGAATCCATTCATCTCTGTGGTTGGCTGACTGTCCATAATTACTGTATTAATTATATATACAAATTAATATCTCTTATTAATTTGTTGTCATTTAAGGGTTTATAGTGTGTTTTCTCGGAGAGGGCAATGGCACCCTACTCCAGTACTCTTGCCTGGAAAATCCCATGGATGAAGGAGCCTGATGGGCTACAGTCCATGGGGTGGCACAGAGTCGGACACAACTGAGCAACTTTACTTTCACTTTTCAATNAAATTAATATCTCTTATTAATTTGTTGTCATTTAAGGGTTTATAGTGTGTTTTCTCGGAGAGGGCAATGGCACCCTACTCCAGTACTCTTGCCTGGAAAATCCCATGGATGAAGGAGCCTGATGGGCTACAGTCCATGGGGTGGCACAGAGTCGGACACAACTGAGCAACTTTACTTTCACTTTTCAATTTCATGCACTGGAGAAGGAAATGGCAACCCACTGCAGTGTTCTTGCCTGGAGAATCCCAGGGATGGGGGAGCCTGGTGGGCTGCTGTCTATGGGGTCGCACAGAGTCAGACACGACTGAAGCGACTTAGCAGAAGCAGCACCAGCAGCAGCAGTGTATTTTCTAAGTTGCTTTAATTGTGTCCAATTCTTTGCACCCCATTGACTGGAGCCCACTAGACTCCTCCATTTGTGGAATTCTCCAGGCAAGAATACTGGAGTGGATTGCCATGTTTCCTCCAGGGGATCTTCTGACCCAAGGATTGAACCTGCATCTCTTATGTCTTCTGCATTGGCAGGCAGGCTCTTTACCAATATAAGACCAGGTGGTTTATAGTATCCACATTTAACTTCCTTCCTTCTAGTGATGTTGTACTACTTCACCCATAATATGAGAACATTATAAGAGTTTCCATTTCTCCTCTCTTGGTCTTCTTGTTATCATCATACATTTGCTTCTATATATTATATACCTTGTGGTTTATTTTTATTATTTTTGCTTTAAGCTGTCAGTGACCTCCTAAACAAATTCAAATAATGAAAAGTCTTCTATACTTATTCACCTGAGTTATCATTTCCAATATTCATGATTTCTTAATGTAGATCCAGATTTCCATTTGGCATTTTTGTCTTTCTGCCTGAAGACTTCCTTTAAAATGTTTTCTAGTAAAGCAATGCTTGAGCTACATTTTTTCATCTTTTATATATCTGAAGGAAAGGCTTTATTTTGTCTTTTTAAATTTTTGAAATGTATTTTTGCTGAGTATAAAAGTCTAGCTTGTCAGGGTTTTTCTTTCAGTACTTTAAAGATATTGCACCATTGTCTTTTTCCATGCATCATGTCCAGAACATCTGTGGTCATTTTAATCCTCATTTCTCTATATTTTGATTTTGCTCTGGATGGTTTTAAGATTTTCTCTTATCACTGGATTTAATGATCTAGGCTTAGAATGCCTTGGTGTAATTTTCATCATGTTTCTTATGCTTGAGCACCATGGAACTTCTTAGATCTACGAATTTATAGTATTCATCAAATTTTGAAAGTGAGGTGTATTTCCTCAAATATGGTTTCTTCAAATTTTCTGCTCTCCCTCCTAAATCTGGGAATCCAGTTACACTGGTAATAAGTCTACTAGAGTTTTCCCATTCCTCTATTTATTCTTTTGGTTTTTTTCTGAGTGTTTTGTTTAGTATTATTTATAAAGAATTCTCTTTAAACGTACTTGTCTTTTCCTCTGCAGTGTCTGATCTGCTGTTAAATCCATGCTTAAAAACATTTTTTTAAATATTTATTTATTTAGGCTGTGCCAGGTCTTAGTTGTGGCATGCAGGATCTTTTTTTAGTTGCAGCATGTGGGATCTTTAGTTGCAGCATGCAGACTCTTGGCTGCAGCATGTGGGATCTAAAATAATTCCCTGACCAGGGATTGAACCCAAGTCCCCTGCATTAGAAGTGTGGAGTTTTAGCTACTGAACCACCAAGGATGTCCCATCCTGTGCACTTATTATCTCAGTCGTTGTAATTTTCTTCCTTTGAGGCCACACTTGTATTTTTTTATGTGTTATTTATTGTGTTTGATCATTTCTCTAGATTCTTGAACTTAGAGAATATAGCTATAATAACTTTTAAATATCCCTGTCAATTCTATCATCTCCATCAATTCCAAGTTGATTTTCTCATTCTTATGGGTCATGATTTTATGCTTTTCATGCCTTGTGTAGCTGGCACAATCATGACTTCAATGACCAATGCCATTTTATAATCCCCTAGCTGGATGAAAGCATATCACCCTCATGATTACATTATATTATATATCAAAAGAGATTAAATTTAAGTTCCAAATCATTTCAACTGATCAAGAAATAAATTGTCTTTTGTGGGCCTGACCTATTTAGCTGAACCCTTACAAGGAAAGTAGATAGAGACAAAGGAAGTCAGAGGATTGTGTTTCTGGTGGCCTTGAAGTTGCAATCTCCATGAATTCTACAGCTGCAAGGAAATAAATTTTTACATTTGTCAAATGAACATGAAAGAGGACCCTGGGGCTCACATGAGACCAGGCCAACACCTTGATTACTAATTTGCAAAGTTATGAGCAAAGGACTCAATTGAGTCCTGTCTGGACTTCTGACCTACATACCACGAGGTGATAAATGGCTGTTATCTTAAGCCAGAAAGTTTGCAGTCATTTACAGTGCAGCAGTAGAAAATTAATACATCTGATAATATTTTATTGTATTCCAGATATTGTTAATTTTAACTTGTTTAATCTGTATTCCTATGGATAATCTTGATCTTTGTTCTTATACACAGTTTGGCTATTTGACAACAGCTTGATCATTTCAAGGACTGCTGTAAGTTTTCTTAGGTGGACCCAGAGCAGTGTTGAGTCCAGAAGTAGTTTTTACCTGACTTCTGAAGCAGATGGCTCCATTCTCCCAGCTCAGGGAGCAGCTCGGTTCTTTCCAGCTTCCCTTTCACTGCACCATTACTGAAGACACTTTGACAGCAGCTGGGGTAATTGTAGGGCTTATTTCATTTGGTTCCTGTTTCTTGGAGATGGGAACTGCTTTTTGTTTTTCTATACCCAACATGTTAATGTTATATATTTTTTGTAGCTTTTCACTTGTTTCAGCATTATAATAATATTTTAGTGACTGCTCCAGGATTGCAATATATATCCTTAATTTCTCATAGCCCACTTGCATTTAATATTGTACCACTCAAAATACAGAAACCATGGAGCCATTTGTTCCATGTGCCTGCCATAATATATAGCTATTATACATAGTATTTCTCCATTTGTTATAAATTCTGCAAGAAACTATTCTATTTTTTTCTTTAAATAGGTGATTCATATAAACCAGTTAATAGGAAAAATAAAAAAGTATTCTTTTGCATTTGCAACTTTTATGTTATTCATTCTTTATGACTATTTACCCTCAGCCTAAGAAATTTCCTTTAGCATGTTGAAGTCTGCTGGTGATGATAATTTTAGTTCATCTAAAAGTGCCTTTATTTTGCTTTCATTTTTGAAAGGATATGTTCTCTGGTTATAGACCCTGAGCTGATTGTTTTTCTTTCAGTACTTTCAAGATGTTGCTCTTCTCTCCCTTCTTGCATGGTTTCTGATGAAAACTCAGCTAGTAAATTATTTTTCCCATGTGAAGAATGTATTATTGTTTTTCTCTTGATGCTTTGAAGATTTGCTATCCTTTCTTTCGTTTTCAATGGTTTGACCATGATGTGCCTTGGTCTGGGATTGTTTATGTTTATTCTACTTGATGTCCTCTGAGCATGTTTTATCTATACATTTCTGTCTTTTTTCAAATTTAGGAATATTTTTGTCATTTTGGGGCTTCCCTTATGGCTCAGCTGGTAGAGAATCCATCTGCAATGTGGGAGATCTTGGTTTGATCCCTGGGTTGGGAAGATCCCTGGAGAAGGGAAAGGCTACCCTCTCGTATTCTGGTCTAGAGAATTCCATGGAAAGTTCATAGAGTTGCAAAGAGTCAGACACAACTGAGCGACTTTCACTTCACTTCACTTCAGTCATCTTTATTTAATTTATTTTCTTCCTTCTGGGATTCCTATTATACATATGTTGGAATCTTTATTTGTATAAAAGGTTCTGTTCTTTTTTTCACAATCTTTTCTCTCTCATCTCATTGGAAAATTTCCATTGTTCTTTGAGTTATTCTGTCATCTTCATCCAGTTGTTAAGATCACTTAGTAAATTTTTTATTCAAATATTGTATTTTTCAAAGAATACTGATTTTTTTTATTTAAATACTGTCTATTTGGTTTGGGGGTTTTATTTTTATTTCACTTTTGATGTTTTCCATTTTTTTCATTTACTGAACTCATATTTTATCTCATTGAAAATCATTATAATGGCTGTTTAAAAGTCTTAGTCTGTTCATTCTAACATCTAGTTCCTCTCAAGTTCTGATTCAGTTGCTTTCCTTTTCTCTTGACGATATGTTCCATTTTCCTCATTATTTTTTGTTGGGAAATTTTGGATTTATCCTGGGCTTTGTGAATGGTCATGTACATTCTTGATTTTGTTGGTTTTCTCTAAAAAGTGATTTTCTTTTGCTTATGCAACTCTGTTTCTTAAACAGCAACTCCAGTCTCAGTCTGGATCATCTGTCATTAGCTAAGATGCCTTGAATCTGTCTCATGCCTGTGTGGTCTAGGAATTAGAGAAACTAGCAGGCAGAATTTGGGAAAGTTCTACCTCTTTCTCGTTGAGGAATCTCCAACTCTCTCCATCTATGGATTCCCCTGACCATAGATTTTCCTCCTGACATGTTCACTAGCATGTGCTGGCTATGCACCCAGGCACAAAGCCACAGGTACAAGGAGTTTAATTCTTTCTGCTCCCCTCTTCCAAGTGTTTCTTTCTCACCAGTTTCTGTCTACTTCTCTTCTCTCTCCAGTGCTTTTAGGTCATTACTTTTTGCTTTATGTCCAGGTTTTATAGTCGTTTACTGCAGGGGAGTTTTCCAGGAGAGACTTATAACTTCAATACCTGAATCAGAAATCTCTCTCAGTTATTTTATTTATTTATTTATTTATTTATTTAGTCTATGCTGTGTCTTCATTGCTGCTGGACCGCTGCACCACCAGGGAATTCCTCTCAGTTATCTTTTAAATTCAAGCATCTTGTCATTTGAAGACAAAACACTTTGTCCAGGGCCTCGTAGAAATTTGTTCAACTAGTTCACAGGATAAAAAGTATCTGCTGAGAAGACTACTTTCTGCAGCTATTGTTCGTCTTCAAAGCACTTAACTAAATCTGACCAGTTTATCTTGAAAGTACTTCTAAATTTCACTTACTGACTCAAAAACTCCGCTGAAAACTCTTTCTCTGGGAATTCACTGAATTTCTAGGTATAGCAGAATATGTGGTCTTTGTTCAGATTTTCCTACAATTTCAGTTATTATCAAGTTAGTTAGTCTTTATATATCAAAGTTAGCCATTTTGTAGCATTATGCAAAACTTCCTTTCATTCTAACTCTGAGTGTTTGATAACAGTATTTCCTTATAAAGAAGGCAGTGTGTTGTGACAGTATGAGGAAATTTTAACTAAGATACAAAAGCTCTCATTTTTCAGTTCAGTCGCTCAGTTGTGTCCAACTCTGCACCCCCTTGGACTGCAGTATGCCTGGCTTCCCTGTCCATCACCAATGCCCAGAGCTTGCTCGAGCTCATGTCCATAGAGTCGGTGGTACCATGCAACCATCTCATCCTCTGTTGTCCCCTTCTTTTCCTGCCTTCAATCTTTCCCAACATCAGGGTCTTTTCCAATGAGTCAGTTCTTTGCATCAGGTGGCCAAAGTATTAGAGCTTCAGCATCAGTCCTTTCAATGGGTATTCAGAAATGATTTCCTTTAGGATTGACTGATTTGATCTCCTTGCTGTCCAAGAGAGTCTCAAGAGTCTTCTCCAATATCACAGTTCAAAAGCATCAATTCTTTGACTCTCAGCTTTCTTTGTGGTCCAACTCCCACATCCATACGTTACTACTAGGGAAAAAAAAAATTCTCATAAAACCAGCCATTGACAAGGCACCATCAGTTTGGAAATCAACACTGTTCTTCTAGGATAAATCTTTTATTTATAGATATGAAGGCCAAAACAATAATTATGTCTTGGCCCTTGCTTTTTGTGGGCAATTCTTTGTGTTCTTGAACTTCACAGTTATTTGCAAATCTTATCAATATTGCAGCATCACATTTGTTGGTGAAATCTGCTGACTCAATCTAGATAAAGAGGCTATATATAGTCTTTCAGTTTGTTTCACAAAACCTCTTCAAGATCATATAACACGTCATCAATACATTCAGTCCTCTCTCTCTGTGGATCCGAAATCCGTGGATTCAACCAACCACGAATAAAAAACATTTAGGAAAAATTCCAGACATTTCCGATAAGTAAAACTTGAATTAACCACATGCTAGCACCTATTCACATAGCATTAACATTGTATTTAGAACTAGTGAACATGGCATTTACTTTATACTAGATATTATAAGTAATCTAGAGATGATTTAAATTATATGGAAGGATGTGCCTACATTGCATACAAATATTATACCATTTTATATAAGGGACTTGAGCATTTGTGGATTTTGATATCCATGGGAAGGTTCTGGAACCCATCCCCCATGGATACCAAGGGATGACTATACTTCAACTTATCACCCTGTTCGAGAGTGTGAACTTTTCAGTTTCTTATACTGCATCTTGTCCTAGCATTTTTCTTGCAATAATTGTACCTGATCACATTATTAGCATCTCACCTACTATGTGACTTCCTATTTGGGGCAATAAGTTCTGCTGCTAAATAATTCATTTTCTGGTCCGTTTTTTTTTTTTTTTTTTTTTTTTTTGACTGAATGTTACCTGCTTTTAGCAAGATGTTTAATGTTAATTTTGACATTCTGCTGCTACTGCTGCTAAGTCGCTTCAGTCGTGTCCGACTCTGTGTGACCCCATAGACGGCAGCCCACCAGGCTCCTCTGTCCTGGGATTCTCCAGGCAAGAACACTGGAGTGGGTTGCCATTTCCTTCTCCAATGCATGAAGGTGAAAAGTGAAAGTAAAGTCGCTCAGTCGAGTCCGACTCTTAGCGACCCCATGGACTGCAGCCCACCAGGCTCCTCTGTCCATGGGATTTTCCAGGCAAGAGTACCACAGTGGGGTGCCATTGCCTTCTCCCTTTGACATTCTAGTAGCTGTTTAATCTTCAACTTTGCTTCTTAAATGGCTGTGACTTGTATTTAAGTGTTTGTTTGTTTTGTTTTGTTTTGTTTTCAATTTTGTTGGTGCCATTGCTACACTTGTAAGTTGTTTGACATAGCAGGGGTTGGCAAACTACATTCCATGGGCCAAATTACTCCAGAGGCCAGTGTTTATATGGATATCTGATCTAAGGCTGGCTTTTACATTTTTATAGACTTACAAACAAATGAATAGACTTCCAGATGGCTCAGTGGTAAAGTATCTGCCTGTCAATGCAGGAGACATCAAATCTAATCGATCCTTGGGTCAGAAAGATCCCCTGGAAGAGGAAATGGCAACACACTCCAGTATTCTTGGTTGAAAACACCCATGGACAGAGAGCCTGGTGGACTACAGTCTGCAAGGTGGCAAAGAGTCAGACACAACTGAGTGGCTGATTACACAAACAAAACATAGAAGGGGTGACAGAAACTGTATGTGGCCTGCAAAGCCTAAAATGTTTACTATCTCTTGTTGAGATTTGTCTTGAACCACAGTTCCATATCCTCTACTGACCAATGACCAGCTTTTTAAGACAGTTGGCAGGGTTAGGAATATTGCCTATGTCAATGGAACAGAGATTTTCTGTCTCAGAACAAATGAAAAGTGTGAAAAGGAAATAAAGCCCATAGATGGCAGAGTGGTCAGGCTTAGCCTAATTCTCATTAATGTTTCAAATCCCATTTGGATAAGCAGAGAGCTTTGTATAACCTTTGTGTGGTACTTCTGTACAGTAAGAATCAAAAACTCTATGATATCCAGGCTAAAATCCCTTGACATCTGACATCGCAAAAGGTAGTGTTTGGTCAAAAGACTTGGTTTCTTTAAATATTGTGCCCCTTTGGCATCCAGTTCTGGCTTTCCCCTGCCAAACTACCTAATTTTGCAAATTCCAACTCAGGCTCAATACATCCATGCCTCAGAGTGGCCATCTTGAGGGAAGGAAATGTCATTCTGGAATCTTTGTGGTTGAATAGATAAAGCACCTGAATGGATGGCTGAAGATCCAGGGAGAGAACAGAAGTGTAGTTATAGGAGGAAAAAATATATAATTAAAGAATTATAAATGAGGACTCCAGGAAAAGATGAAGGCTGAGACTAGGCATAGTTGAAGAGTATAGAATCATGAAGATTAGAGATGAGGAGAAGCTAGGCTTAGTCACCAACTCCTGAAATGTTAGTAGACATCTCTGAAAGCTCTGAGACTGATAAAAATTTACTAATTTAAATACACTTTTGGGTTCACATTCTACATGGCCCAGTTAAAGTAGGAGTCTAGAGAAATATCAGAACTATAGAATAAAGAAGCTATGAATAGAGAGGTAGGAAGTCACCATATTCTTGCCAAACAGGCAGAGTGGGAAGGCAGGATAATATTGAGAAGAAATGTAGGAATATACTGCCCTGTGGTAACCAACCTCCAGGGTGGCCTTCAGTGGTCCTTGCCTCTATTTACACCCCATACAGTCTCCTTCCACAATGAATCAGAGCTGGATTGTGTGACCAATTAATGAAGACAACCATATACAACTTCTGAGGATAGATCATAAAAGTCACTGTGTCATTTGCCTTGTTCTCAGGGCTCACTGTTTCTGGGGAAGTTAGCTGTCATGCCATGAGGACACTCATGAAGCTCTGTGAAGAGGACCTCAAGGGAGTAATGGAAGCCTCCCACCAACAGCTAGCTCCACGTGACTTGGTAGCCATGTGGTTGGGCTACCTTTAAAGCAACTCTTTGTCACTAATCAAGCTTTCAAATGATTGCAAGTCCCAGTCAATATCTGAATAAAACTCATCAAAATAGGAAAGAAAAATACTGAGCCTCAAAGAACCCCAGCCAAGCCTACTGAAACTATGATAAAATAAATGTCTATTATTGTTTTAAGCCACTAAGTTTTAGAGCAATTTATTATATAGTGAAAGATAACTAATACACTGCCCTGTGAAGACCAAGACTGGGCAGTAAGTGGAAACTCTTGTCAATTGAGTAAATAGTTGATAAAACTAGAAAATAGCAAAGGTTTCAAGGATTGAAGATGGTTAGGGCAAATTTTGAGATTTAAAGTTAGGAAATCCAGTTGATATTTGGGTTATGTGACTTAAGGTGCATGGAAGAGGAACTGACTGCCAATAGTTGGTTCTTTCAGCTTAAGATGCCTTTAATGTTCATTCTAGGTGGTTATGTCCAGGAGAATAAGAAGGAAAGGAAGGATTCAGGACACTAACCCTGCCTAGGTAGAATAGATGTTCTTGGTGACCTATTTAGATGCCATTTACTGAGCCAAGGCACAATTCCCTCAGCTATTGCATCCCTCTTTAGAGAACTGCAGTGGTACCCCCTACCCAGAAATGACTGAGAGGTTACACTCTTCCTCAGGGTGACCTGCAGTCATTAACTGCGAGATACAACCTCCTCCCCAGGCTCGGTGCTCAACAATTCCATGATGCTGCCCTTGCTTCACATCTCCCCATGGGATCAGACTAGGCTGGGCTTTAGCTGAAATCACACCTTACTCAGCCTCCTCCTCTGGGCTGTTCTACTGCCCTCACCTCATACAGAGTTCACCAGAGATCACTCCCTGGTGAACTCCCTGGTAAATTGCCTGTGCAAGGATCCCTTCTGCAGGCTCTGCTCTGAGGAAACCCAACCTAACAACCAGGCTCAAAGAACGTGCATATACCTATAGCATCTATTGTTTGGCACTTTCCAGAAGCCATAATAGCCTCAGGTAGAGTGCAGTGGTAAGAAACCCACCACAAACTGATTTTTACCATGATTATTAAATATTAGAGTCTCTTACTCCTAAGAGAAAAATTTAGGAGGATTAAGAGGATTTGGGGCAAGTCCCTAACAATTAGAAAGAGGGGAGGTGCAGTGATGATTATCTCCTAACTTTCAAGATTAATTTCTGAAGGACTAGCACAGACCATTTTCAAACAAAATGTAAGTCTGTTTGGATTACTGGGATAGTTTGGCCCATGGGAGAGTTTATGGCTTTAGTATAGTGTCTCAGTCCTATTTGGTTGTTGGTTTTTTTTTTTTTTTAGAATTTTTTTTTCTTTTAGAGTGTTTTTTTAGGCATGTGTGTGTGCGCTCAATTGTGTCTGACTCTTTGCAACCCCATGAGCTGTAGCCTGCCAGGCTCCTCTGTCCATGGAATTTTCCAGGCAAGAACACTGGAGTGGATTACCATGTCCTATTCCAAGTGTTAAGGCATACTGTACAATAAAATAAATATTGATACCTATGTTTGATGCTTCTATCATAAAAGAAAATACAAACAGAGCTATATAATGTCATCTGCCATGGGATCCAAAGAATTTCCAGGAAGATTTAAAGATGAAAATGAACCTAATAGATTAAAAATCAACTATATTTCAATTAAAAAAAAAAACAGAAACTAACACACCATTGTAAATCAACAATTCTTCAGTTGAAAAAATTTGCACATTGGAAGGATGTCTCTTCCTGGAGGATAATATATCAAATCTAAAATCACAGCTTTTTATACTCTGCCCAAGCCAATAACCAAGGGAAAATGATTGATAGAAGAAGGATTTTTTAACTCTGTTGGAAAGAGCTTCAGGGCATAGTCCTCTATTAATTTTTAACTTTGATAGCCTCCTATTTGAATGACATGCCATCATTGTTTTATAATTTTTCTCATCATTTTTTTTACCCAGGTGAGAATTCCTCCCATCTTGGGTTCAAAGTATAGCAAATGTAGAAAATTGACTCAAACCCTTAGGTAGACTCACTCAACAGCTTTTTATACCACCTCTTTCTACCAACTGGGCTGTCACTAGAGAAACTGGCCCTAAGGAAAAAAAGAGAGCATCCCAACAGTTGATAATCTGCACACATGCACACACATACACATATCATCAAAACAAAGCCTGCTGGGCTTCCACTCCCATCATGTATCCATTCATCAGGTCTAACTTCAGCTACACAGAAATGCTAGAGACACAGAATCAGTCACATTTGCCTATCTCAGATTAAACACCTCCTTAGGAATGGCTCTAATCCTTACCACTATTACTTACATGAGGACTTTTTGAGTGGAATACATATTTTCCATTTGGTAAGAACACTGAAGTCAATAATTTTGAGTCTGTAATTGCCATCAACTCTCTGTGAGCCAGAGCCCTTCTCCTCTCTGTGCGTCAGTTTCTTCAGCTTCAGGAAAGAGACAGTGATTTTGATCACTATTTCTGCATCAAGAAACAGTGGTTCAGGGGGCCCATCCAAGATGGCGGCATAGGAAGACCCTGGATTCACCTCCCACAGACACACCAAATCTACATCTACATATAGAACAGTCTCTGAGAGGGTGCAATGATTTGGGAGAATGGCATTGAAACATGTATTATATATGAAACAAATTCAGTCCAGGTTCGATGCATGACACAGGTTGCTTGGGGCTGGTGCACTGGGATGACCCAGAGGGATGCTACAGGGAGGGAGGTGGGAGGGGGGGTTCAGGTTGGGGAACACGTGTACACCCATGGCAGATTCATGTTGATGTATGGCAAAACCAATACAATATTGTAAAGTAATTAGCCTCCAATTAAAATAAATAAATTTATATTTTTTAAAAAATAAATAAATTAAGGAGAACTGAGGACTGACTGACTGAATAGCTTCTGCACAATTGGCAATAGAAGTACCACATAGAGATGGGTGGGACAGACAGAGGCATGGAGTCTAGGGGACTCCCACCCTCAACATGGTGCCCTGCAGTAGGGATGGATATCACTGAGGGGCCCATGCACAAACTTACCACCCTGAAAGCAAAACCAAAATAACAGTTTAAAGAGCACCTAGACTGCACAAGAAGGAAGTATGTCTGCCAGCAGGTCAGGGAACTGCCAGAACACTCTCCAGGAATGGTATGTGAGTGGCCTTCCCTGAATATTCTGTACTTAAAATTGTATGAGCTTCTACCTGAATTTTCAGACTGCCAGCTAGTCCTGTGGATTTCAGACTTGCCAGCTCCTACAACTGTGGGAGCTAATTTTTTAAAATCAACCATTTAACCCCAATCTGAGTCTCTCTCTCTCTCCATGTTTGTATATGTGTACATATATGTGTATGTGAACATATATGTGTTTGTCTATATTTTGGTGTATATATTCCTGTTGGACCTGTCTCTCTGAAGAGCCCTAATATGCTGGCATCGTGTTTTAATTGAACCAAAGACATTATAGAGTTGTAAGAATTTCCATTTTCTGTTTTTTATTTTCTTGCATAATTTGAATCCTCTTGAGAGGGGTGTGTGTGTGTGTGTGTGTGTGAAAGAGATGATTTTCTTCTGGAGGAAACCAGGAACAATATGATGGTGCAGAAAGGGTACCATATTACAAGATAAAGATAATGTAATTAAAAGATCAGGAAAGGGGAGAGACCCCTTGGTCACTCAGGGCCTTGACTATGCCACCAGCAGAAGTGTAACAGTGGTGCCCTGCTGCTGAAGTGATTTGTGTTGGTCCTTTCAAGTTCTGAAAGCTGTGTTTTTCTGACTTAATGGCCAATGTACTCAAGAACTTGAATCTGAATTGTCTCCTGACAAGCCTTTTAGCAGACCAGGTCTGTTTGAAAGGGAGGATGCCATTGTTAACCCAAGTTCCTGGCACAGCTTCTGCTTCAAGTTGGCCCTCACTGAATGCCTTCCATGCTAATGAACAATTTATAAAAGCTATTTAATGGTGATCTTGGCTTCATAGACTGTGTAGTTACTTTGGAATCCCTGGAGAACTCTTACTCTGGCATAGATATTCCATCCCAATAGTCCCTTGACAGAAGCAATTTTTACAAATAGGATAGACTCCTTTATAATTCCTAAATGAGCAAGATTTTATCCTCTCAAAGACCCATTTTTATATGTCTATGAAATACTAACAGTAAGAATTTCTACCCTTTAAAATTATTATGAATGTTGAATATAATAATGAATTTAAAGTCCTTAGCACAAGTTGACACAACGCCAGTGCTCAAGACTTATTATGAATAGAACAAACAAGTTTCTCAGATTTTCACTACAGATTTTAACTGAATATAGTTGTGTCTGGGAATGTGTTGGCCCTAGATATAAAGCAAATCACTATAATAACAGGCAGCCATGTATGAATCTCAGATCAGAAACTCAAGTGAGCACAAAATATACCTTCACTTTTTTTCTATTGTTCCATTTAATTTATCTTTCTGGCTTAAATTCTGTAGGGTGGTAGAAACTTTCTTTTATCAATTTAGAGTATCCCTTTCCCAAGGTTTGTCTTAAGTTCTAGGGGCCTGCAATGAAGCTAAGAGTATTGGGTGGACTGGTGGAGGTGGTGGCATCTTGCCTGCCAGTCCTGTATCCAGCACATCCACAGAGACAGCTGCAGTTATGGTTGTGGGAATGATCTCCACAGGTCGGGGTTGAGATGCCCCATCCTGTCCTCACAGGCCCTTTTTATCTAGCTCTTGTCTAATCTTCTTCCTGACATGGGTGGGAGTTTAGCATCTTTCTGTACTTCCCTTGCCTCTCTGGGGCAAGGATATCTATGTCTTCCTTTCTGCCTAGACACACCATTTCCACATTTTTCCTGGGATCATGTCATCTCTCAAGAGCTCTGCCTGGTAAATAAATTTTCATCTATTTCTGAATTCCTTGGGGTAGGGTAGAGCATTCCTATTTAGCTTTGATAAATTTCCTAAGAAATACTTAGTATCATCTCCTTTGGGACTCAGTTTTTCATATCTGCAAGACTCATAGCTTTTTTCAGAATACTGCTGAGGTTTTGCTTGAAAAGGAGAAGGGAAAATACTTAGATTGAAAAATATATAAGTCAAAAATCCCAAACAACATTTTTTCTTGCCTCATAAGAAGTCAATGATAGTCTAATGTAATTCAACATGTATAAAAGAAAATTTATTTCAGGTAAATACTTTGTTTAGAAACATGATCTGAAGAGGTAAGTTTTTGAAAGAGTGTAAACTCTACCTGGCAGAGGGGATAAAATGCCATATGCAGGGAACTGGAGGTAGATCTCAAAGACTTACCCAGTAGAAAGCNAGAAATGTCTTCAGAACTTGTTTTCAAAGAATTTAATAACTTGTTTTCAAATAATTAATGTTTTTTAAAATTTATCCATTTTTTCTTTTTTTAATAGTTTTATTAAGACAGAATTCATATGTGATACAGTTCACCCAATTCATTGGTTATATAAACAAAACTATGCAACCATCACCACAATCAACTTTAGAACATTTTTATCACCATAAAAAGAAAGCTGGTACCAACTAGCAGCTACTTACCATTCCGTTCCCCTACCTCACTGGTCCACAACTTTCCTTATTTTGGATACTTCATATAAATGGAATCATACAATAATGCAGTCCTTCTTACTGGCTTTGTTCATTTAGCATAATNCATCACCACAATCAACTTTAGAACATTTTTATCACCATAAAAAGAAAGCTGGTACCAACTAGCAGCTACTTACCATTCCGTTCCCCTACCTCACTGGTCCACAACTTTCCTTATTTTGGATACTTCATATAAATGGAATCATACAATAATGCAGTCCTTCTTACTGGCTTTGTTCATTTAGCATAATATCTTTTTGTTGTAGCATGTATTTTTATTTTTTGCCAAGTAATATTCTGCTCTATGGATATACCACATTTTTATGTATCAGCTTATCAGTTGATGAATACTTGAGCTCTTTTCACTTTTGCAATGCTTCTGTGAACATCCATGTACAAGTTTTTGTGTGAACATATGTTTTCATTTTTCTTAGATGTATGTCTAAGATTAGACTTCCTGAACCATAAGATCCTCAAGTTAACCATTTGAGGATCTGCTAGATTGTTTTCCAAAGTGATTGCATCANCTATGGATATACCACATTTTATGTATCAACTTATCAGTTGATGAATACTTCAGCTCTTTTCACTTTTGCAATGCTTCTGTGAACATCCATGTACAAGTTTTTGCGTGAACATATGTTTTCATTTTTCTTAGATGTATGTCTAAGATTAGACTTCCTGAATCATAAGGTCCTCAAGTTAACCATTTGAGGATCTGCTAGACTGTTTTCCAAAGTGATTGCATTATTTTCCCACCAGCAGGGTATGAGGGTTCCAGTTTCTACCCATCCTTGCTAACACTTGTTATTGTCTGACACTTTGGTTATAGCAATCCTAGTTGGTATGAAGTACTAGCTCCCTGTGGTTTTTATTTGCATTTCCCTGGTGGCTAATGATGTCAAGCATCTTTTCATGTGCCTATCTTCATTTGTCTATGTCTTTTGTCTATCTTCCTTTGAAAAGTATCTGTTTATTCTTTGTCCATTTTTAATTAGATTATTTGTCTTTTATTACTAACTTGTAAGAGTTCTTTATGTATTCTAGATACAAGTCCTTTATCAGATGTTTGATTTACACATATTTTCTCCCATTCTGTGAGTTAGTTGCCTTTTTACTTTCTTGATGGTGTCCTTTGAAATACAAAAGTTTGAATTTTTGATGAACTCCAATATACTATTTTTCTTTCATATTTTTTCTTGTGCTTTTGTTCTCATATTAAGAAAGCATTGCCTAATCCAGATCCACAAAGATGTGTGCCTGTGTTTTCTTCTAAGAATTTTATAGTTCTAGGCTGTCACATTTAAGTGTTTAAAACAGGGTCCTGGACCCAGTTCCAACATGTGTATCAGATGGCAGGGCATGATCCCTAGTACCAGGAAACAATTCTCAGACACCAGCAAGGTACCCAAGAATTCAACTCAATTCCAGCAGTTTACCCAGAGATATCATATTCCATAGGCTAAGGGTTCAATCCTGTAAGACTGCCACACTTCAGATGCCAGTTTAAGCCCAGGTTATTACTTGTATTGCTGACTGGCTGACTGTAGAAGTTCCCAACCTTTTTCTTCTCCTCCTCCTCCTCAAATTCAGTTAACTTGCTCAAGGGACTCACAGAACTCTGAGAAACATTATAACTTAGTAGATCATTGCTTTATTATTAAAATATGTAACTCATGAACAGCTAGAAAGAAACAAAGGTTTCATAAGTCAACAGGAGACAAGCCTCCAACCCTGAGGGTAGAAGAGACAGGAAAATGGGACTGGGCTTAAAATCAGTACTTTTCTTTAATTTTAATCACATTTAAATTGATCTTATTTAGAAAATGAGAAGCAGAAATGGGCTACTCCATTTTCTTTTTTAAGAGCTTCTTTATTTTTTATTTTTACACAGTTTTTAAAGGTTACATTCCTTTTACTTTTATTACACAATACTGGCTACATTCCCCATGTTGTACGATACATCCTTGTAGTCTCTCTTATACCCAATAGTTTGTATGTCCTGTCTCCTGACCCCTTTGTAGCTCCCCTGCTCTTTCCACTGGTAACTGCTAGTTTGTTCTCTGTGAGTCTGCTGCTTTTATGTTTTGTTCACTAGTGTATTGTATTTTTTTAGATTGTACGTGTAAGTGGTATCATACAGTATTTGTCCTTCTCTGTCTGACTTATCTCACTTAGTTCAGCACCCTCCAAGTCCATCCATGTTGCTGCAAATGGCAGAATTTCATTCTGCTTTATGGCTGAGTGGTATTCACTGTGTATATGTATCACATGTTCTTTATCCATCTGTCGATGGACTCTTAGATTTCTTCCATATCTTGGCAAGTGTAAGTGATGCTGCTGTAAGTGAACACTGGGGTGCATATAATCTTCTTAAATCAGTTTTGAGGTTCCTTCAGATATATACCTAGGAGTAGAATTGCTAGGTCATATGGTAGTTGGGCTACATAGTCCTGCTAACCAAAAGGGCAGAAGCAATGAAAGGACCATAAGAGTGGAGCAAAAAGTTAGAAAAAGATAAATGAACATGTATCAAAAAAAATTGGTGACATGCAAAATAAGATAAGAGAGAGTAGGTTGTTCTAGGGAGTCAAGATATGAGAATTTACACAAGAGACTGCTTATTTAAAATTGAATTACAGACAAAGAATCAGGCAAGAACCCTTGGGGAATGGCTCTAATTTTATTTTTGAGAAGAATCCAAAAAAAAAAAAAGGAAGAATTAAGTAGCAATTTTAAGGAACTTTTTTTAAGAGAAAAGAAAAATCAAAATAAAAGAATAGCATAAAATGTACAGAATCAGAGGCCCATTCAGTTTAAGACATCCTATTTCCGAGGGCTTCCCAGGTGGCGCTAGTGGTAAAGAATCTGCTTGCCAAGGCAGGAGACCTAAGAGATGAGAGCATGGCAACCCAATTCCAGTATTCATGTCTATAAAATCCTATGGACAGAGGAGCCCGGCAGGTTGTTACCATCTATAGGGTCACAAAGAGTCGGACGCAACTAAAGCGACTTAGCTTGCACACATTTCCAAGTGCATGAGGCCAGCCTGTAATTGGTGAAGACTGAACAAATTAAGATTTATAAACATCAGAATTGTGCCTAGCAGGGAGAATTAAGAGTTTAATAAGTCAAGCAAACAGTTGATTAGCCTCCAGTGCTCTTATATAGAATTTCAAGAATCTACTGGGTAAACCACTTTTTAAGGAGATGCTGTAGGAGACTTTTGTTAATATTTGCCTGAAGGAAGTGACAGATCATGAAAGGAATACAATCAGACCAAAGGCACTGCTGAATTTTTGTGTGTACTTTGTGTACTTTCAACTGAGATAAAATCATGAGTGCTGTTTCCAATTTTCTCAACAAGTACTATTTGTAATACTTTAAATTTTTCTTCTCCAGTACCACAAATGTTCTGTTATGCAGTTATCCACCAGAAAGTGATTTTCATAGCACGTTTGGTTTCTTATACCATCATTTTATTTTTTATTAAAGTTCAATGAACCTACTTATCATTGATTGATTGGCCCACTGTGGCACTGGGGAGCTAGCATGAGGTGGTTCCAGGTTCAAATCTTATGCTGGATGTGTCATTTAGGACAAAGCATGTCATCTCTCTGTTCTAAAATAATCGCTACCTCAAAGGCTACCCACTCCAGTATTCTTGGGCTTTCCTTGTGGCTCACCTAACAAAGAATCCGCCTGCAATGCAGGAGACCTGGGTTCGATCCCTGGGTTGGGAAGAATCCCAAATGGGGAGACTTGAAGTCAAATAGCTATGAAGCTATTTCACAGCTAAATCACAGTTCACAGGGGCATTTGGAAGCACAGTGTGGACAAATACAGTAGCTGCCTCTGGGCAGACATGGAAGGGTCCTGGCACTGGGCAAGTGAGAGAAAGGAAGCCAAAATGGAAGTGGATTGAGTGGGGGAGGGAGAGGGTAGGAGAGGCAACGCTTCTTAGCACTGGGCTGTCTTGAACATTGGGAGAGGTGTTTCTATGTAAAACAGAGGACTAACAGTTAGTGGATAAGCTTTATGCCTAGATTTGGGCTTTTGTTAAGATGTGTTGGTATCATGCGGAAACATCTAAGTCGCTTCTCATGACCCAACATGAGAAGCCCAGGTTGATTTGGTTGATTATACTGTGGTTTGGAGGCTATTTAAAATTCAGTATTTTATTTTAACAGGCTATATTGCTCTAGACTGAATGGTGTCTCAGTAGGTCCAACATAACCAGTCTTTCCTCTGGCAGACGGACAAGCAGGGCCACTGAATGTGGGGCAGAGGCTGTCCCTTGCCCTCACAAGGTCTTCNGTTGATTTGGTTGATTATACTGTGGTTTGGAGGCTATTTAAAATTCAGTGTTTTATTTTAACAGGCTATATTGCTCTAGACTGAATGGTGTCTCAGTAGGTCCAACATAACCAGTCTTTTCTCTGGCAGACGGACAAGCAGGGCCACTGAATGTGGGGCAGAGGTCTCCAGAGGGGTGAGTGGGAGAGCACTCCCTCCAGGGAGCCTGTTCTTTTCACCAAGATGCAGAAAAGGAGCTTTTCTGTAACTTGTACAGTCATTCTAAGTGAGTTAATACTGACTACGGGAATTGATCTAGTTTATTCACCTAAACCCAAGGTAGTATGTTTGTGTATAGGGGCCATTTGGCCCCCAAACAAATTAACAGTCAAACACTAGAATCATATGTGGCATAAGATGGGCACAGTGTGAGAGGCTTTGGACATGGGACTGAACTTGACAGAAGGGAGAGGAGATTTGTGTCTCTCGTTTCATCTCACACTCACCTCATGGGCCTCTACTCACCTCTGGGTGGAACCTAAATGGAATTTAAAGTATTGTCTAACTCTCTTTCTCTTGATGTCAAGGTTCAAGCAGAAACTCTAAAAAGAGGTGATTGGAGAGAGTTTAATGAAGTAATCTTTTACAAAAATGTGGGCAGAGTTAAGGGAAACCAGTAATGGATGGTGATTCCCGTGGTTGGCAACCTGTAAGTCAGGAGTGGCAAGGGAAGGAGTAGGTATCAGAATTTCCAGAGATGGTTCTTCAGGGTCAGTGACCTTTTGTAGAAAAGAAGCTCAGTCACAACCATAGTGCCTTTCTTCCTTATAGTACCAGCATCATAACACCTATACCACTCAAAGAAGAATGTTCTAGAGTCAAGGGCAAATGGATTCTTCTTTCTTCTTCCTTCCCTCCAATTTTTGAAAAGCTTTACACATTTTATAGTGCATATTTGGATTCTGACGTGTAAAGTTTTTGTTTTTCTATTATTTCTGATTGTTTTTAATTGTTCTTATAGAGAAGAATTCCCTTATTCCCTATGTTATGAATGGATTCCAGATTCTTCTTTTTTTAATGTTTATTTATTTGGCTATGCCAGACCTTAGTTGCCGCACACTAGATCTTCGATTTTTCCTGTAGCATGCATGATCTTGTTCTCTGACCAGGGATTAAACCCAGGCCCCCTGCAGTGGGAACATGGAGTCTTAGCCACTGGACCACCAGGGAAGCCCCCCAACTTCTTCCTCATGCTAACTGTTACATGGACGTCATTTCATTTTTATTCTTCTTAAAGAACGCTGACTCTCCCATTTAATTTGGATTATTAATTTCTAAGCCTGCTGAAGAAATGTTATTCTGAGATTTACCTATAAAAATTGATTATAAGAAGTGTAATTGAATTACTGGGTTAATGTATCTTTCTTTTATCCCACACTGTTTTTTCCCTAGTTTTCAACCTTGTTTAGATGAATAATATCACTTGTGTGCATGCATGCTAAGTCACTTCAGTGGTGTCCAACTCTTTGAGACTCTGTGGACTGTATATAGTCTGCCAGGCTCCTGTGTCCATGGAATTCTCTAGGCAAGAATACTGGAATGGGCAATAATATCTTTTACTAAGAGGCAAAAAAAAAAAAAAATGATACAAGAGTAACATCTTTTTGTAAATGCTAAATTTTTCTACTTCTAATTTTTTTTATTTTTTTACTGAAGTATAGTTGATTTAAAATGTTGTGCTAATCTCTGCTGTACAACAAAGTGACTCTGTTATACACCTATCCACATTCTTTTTTTATATTCTTTTTCTTTATGGTTTATCACAGGGTCAAAAAAGTTTCCCTGTGCTATACCAAAGAGCCTTGCTGTTTATCCATCCTATGTATAATAGTTTACAACTGTTGATCTCAAACTCCCAGTCCCTCTTGCCCCACTCCCTTCTCTTTGGCAACCATAAGTCTGTCCTCTGTGTCTGTGAGTCTGTTTCTGTTTTGTAGATAGGTTCATTTGTGTCATAGTTTAGATTCCACATGTAAGTGATCTCATGTGGTATTTGTCTTTCTCTCTCTAACTTGCTTCACTTAGCATGATAATCCCTAGTTGTATCCATGTTGCTACAAATGGCATTATTTCATTCTTTCTCTGTCTAAGTAGTAGTCCATTGTCTGTGTATACCACATCTCCTTTATCCATTCCTCTGTCAAAGGACATTTAGGTTGTTCCATGTCTTGGTTCCTATAAATATTGCCACAGTGAACATAAGGGTGCATGTACCTTTTTGAATTATAGTTTTATCTAGGTATATGCCCAGGAGTGGGATTGCTGGATCATACAATAATTCTATTTGTAGTTTTCTGAGAAACATCCACACTGTTCTCCAGAGTGGCTGTACCAACTTATATTCCCACCAACAGTGCAGAGCATTCTCTTTTCTCCAAACCCTCTCCAGTATTTGTTATTTGTAGACTTTTTAATGATGGCTATTCTGACAGGTGTGAGGTGGTACCTTATTGTAGTTTTGATTTGTGCTTCTCTAATAATTAGTGATGTTGAGCATCTTTTCATGTGCATACTGGCCATCTGTGTAGACTTTGGAGAAATATCTATTAAGGTCTTCTACCCATCTTTCAATTAGGCTGTTTGGTTTTCTGTTGTCATCTGAGCTGTTTGTATCTTTTGGAGACTAAGTCCTTGTCTGTCACAACATTTGTAAATATTTTCTCCTATTCCATAGGTTGTCTTTTCATTGATTATGGCTTCCATTGCTGTGTAAAAGCTTGTAAGTTTCATTAGATTCCATTTGTTTAAATTTTCTACTTAATTCTAGAATGGCTTATCTGGTTAATGTGGAATGGGCTTTTATATTTCTTGCTGGATGATAATTGATGAAATACCAACCTTCAGCTACAGGTGAGATCATCTTGAGATGTAATATTATCTGAAAACCAAGTCTTTTTATCATCTTGAGATAAGATGAGTTCTTGGCTGTCATGTGTATTTCTCCAACTACTCATATGCTAATGGTATCACACCATTTGGACATTTGCAGAAACCACTGCCTGCAGGATAACAGAGCGACATGAGTATGGGGAGTGTCAGGTGAGCCAGCACCAATGATGAAAAGTAAAAACTATCTGTAGCTTGTCCTCACCATTTATCTGTGACTTGAACCAGACTTTAGGCAAAACATTGAAGCCCTCAAAGAGAACTGCTGCTGCTGCTGCTGCTGCTAAGTTGCTTCAGTCATATCCGACTTATACGACCCCATGGACTGCAGCCCACCAGGCTCCCCCGTCCATGGGATTTTCCAGGCAAGAGTACTGGAGTAGGGTGCCATTGCCTTCTCCCAAAGAGAACTATGAAAGTGAGAAAGTAAAGTCGCTCAGTCGTGTCCGACTCTTTGTGATCCCATGAACTGTAANCAACACCTACCATCTTACTTGGTAGCAGAGAGAAACAGCTCCAAATGGGCTCCCACAGAGAGAGAGGCTCACCCACCCCAGCGCTCAGCACAGAAGCAACTCTTTGAGAAGCGCCCAGATTTTATGTGAAGGAGACTCATTTGCTAATTTTAAAGTGTTGGTCTGAGGAATAGGGGCCTGCTGGATATTCTCTGGCTATTGGGTGCCATCTTCCTGCTCTCCCTTTGCCTTGCTAAGCCTGGCACTCACCATCTTGTTTTCTTTTTATTTTCTTATTTTATTTCTTTTCTTTTTCTGGCAGGTGCCATCTTTGCACTCCCCCTCTGCCTCATTTCAGTCCGTGGGAGCCATCTTCTGCAAACATATGGTGCCCTAGACTTTACACCTGGTGACACAGTTGTGAGGTGCAACCCAGGGAACACTCCTTGACCATCTGGATCTGAGAGTGGATTGCTTTCTTTGCTTGTCTTGGAGCTTTGGCTTTAGGGTAAGGCTTCAGGTTTAGCATGCATCGAGAGGCTACAGAGCTGTCCTCAGGGAACATAGGCTGGGGACACCATCTTTATGCTGTCCCTCTAACTATAGCTCACCTGTATTTCTCAGAAAGGAGCTTATATGCTTGTCTAGAACCACAGCTTTTCTGACTGCTGCCCAGGGGACATTTCTAGATTACCTAGCCCTGGTGGACAGTGGGGCTTGTGCTGGGTGGTCCCATAAGATTGCATCTATTTGCATTCTTTAAAAGTTGCTGCTTGAGGATCTGGCTTCCAATAAGCCTTAATCTAGGCTCTGATTGAGATTATCCTCTTTGGGACACAGACTGGTCTTAGCACACCTTCAAATACTGAGTTGTTGAAAATAAAATAGTCTGCTTGAACAACCACAAAAAGTTTTAAAGACAACCAAAAGCTAGGGCATGGTTGAATGGTAAGTTTCATCTGCTACACAAGGCCAACCCTTCAAGACTGGGAGAGGTGACTGCTCCACCTAATGCATAGAAACCAATACAGAGAGTCCTGCAAAATGAAGAAACAGAGGGATATGTTCCAAATGAAAGANCAACCACAAAAAGTTTTAAAGACAACCAAAAGCTAGGGCATGGTTGAATGGTAAGTTTCATCTGCTACACAAGGCCAACCCTTCAAGACTGGGAGAGGTGACTGCTCCACCTAATGCATAGAAACCAATACAGAGAGTCCTGCAAAATGAAGAAACAGAGGGATATGTTCCAAATGAAAGATAAAACCTCAGAAAATAAACCTTAATGAAATGGAGATAAGTAATTTACCTGATAAATGGTTCAAGAAACTGTCATAAAGATGCTTGCTGAATTCAGAAAAATGGATAAACAAAGTAAGAACTTCAACAAGCAAATGAAAAATAAAAGAAAGCATCAAACAGAAGTCACAGAGCTAAAGAAACATAGTTTGTTGTTCAATCACTAAGTCATGTCTGACTCTTTGCGACCCCATGAGCTGAGCTGAGCATGATACGCTTCCCTGCTCTTCACTATCTCCCAGAGTTTGTTCAAACTTGTGTGCATTGAGTCAGTGATGTCATCCAACCATCTCATCATCTGTTGTCCCCTTTTCCTCTTGTCCTCAATCTTTCTTAGCATCAGGGTCTTTTCCAGTGAGTCAGTTCTTTGCATCAGGTGGCCAAAATATTGGAGCTTCAGCTTCAGCATCAGTCCTTCCAATGAATATTCAGGGTTGATTTCCTTTAGGACTGACTGGTTTAATCTCTTTGCTGTCCACAGGACTCTGAAGAATCTTCTCCAGCACCACAATTCAAAAGCATCAGTTCTTCAGGACTCAGCCTTCTTTATAGTTGAACTCTCGCATCAATACATGACTACTGGAAATACCATAGCTTTGACTATACAGACCTTTGTTGGCAAAGTGATGTCTCTGCCTTTTAATATGCTGTCTAGGTTGGTCATCGCTTTTCTTCCAAGGAGCTAGAGTGACAAAACGTGGTCAACTGGAGAAGGGACTGGCAAACCACTTTGGTTTCCTTGCCTTGAGAACCTCGAGGTATTCTTGCCTTGAGAACCCCGTGAACAGTGTGGAAAGAAACACAATAATTCAACTCAAAAATATACTAGAAGCATTCAACAGTAGGCCAGATGAAAAAAAGAAAGGGTCAGTGAACATGAAGACAGGAAAGAGGACCTCACCCAATCCGAACAACAGAAATTAAAAAAAAAAAAAATTAATGAAACAAAGTAAAAATAACTTAAGGGACTTATGGAAAAACAATAAGTGGACTAAATTTCAGATTACAGGACTCCCAGAAGGAGAAGAGAGAGAGAAGGAAGAGGAAAACATTTTGAAGAAATAATAACTGAAAACTCCCCTAACCTGGGGAAAGAAAATAGACACCCAGATCCAGGAAGTCTAGAGTTCCAAATTGAACACATGATCTATCCACACAGCTTAGTTCATCTATGGTGTTTTTATCAGTAAATGACAACAAAATTCATTCAAGTGAGCAAGCCGGAAGCTTAGAAATTGTCCTTGTCATCCACCACTTAGTCATCCCCCATATTCAGATTATCACAAAGAGTTGTTCATGTTATGTTCTGAATATCACTTGAGTCAATCAGTTTCTTTTTATCTTCTCTTTTACCACCATAGTCCAATCTACCCCCCTGTACCATTAGAACAACTCTCACCTGTATCATTATAACAACCTCTTAACTGGTCACCTCATAGCCTCCATCCAGTTTTATATTCTTGTGACACACTCATTGTTTAATTTAACCTAAATATGACCATATCATTTCCCAGGTTGAAAGGTATCAATTGCTATAATGATTGGGACCAAAGTTCTTCTATATATAATGTGACCCACTCTTCTTTTCCAGCCTCATTTTTCATTAGTCTCCCTCATGTTATGACTCTCAGACCTGTATCACTTTGGCCTTCTTCCAGTTCCTGGAATGTACCATCCTCACTCCTGCCTCAAGGCATTTGCAGAAAGTGTTCTTTATCCCCCACTTTTTTCTTCTCCCAAAGTTGACGTAGTTAACTCTTATCCCTACAGATTTCAACTCAGTTATCACTGTCTCAGGAAAACATTCCCAACACTAGAAGCCTGGGTCAGGACCATCTTTTAGACATTATTACAGCCTCTTCTTTCTTTCTTTCACACAGCTTACCAAGATTCAGTATTCAATTCAATATTTGATCAATCTCTGTCTCTCCAACTACACTGTAAACTACATAAGAGCAGAAACAGTTTTGGTTTTCCCATCACCATTGTAGCTGCAGCACCTAGCACAGCAGTCGGCACAAAGTAGAAGCTGAATAAACAAGTCCATACTGGTAAGAGATAAAGATATTAATTCTATGCCTCATGTAATAAATATAAAAGGACTCAGGAGGAAAAAATCAATATGAGTAAAATTTCAAGTGACATATTTATGAGCCTTTGGGGAAAGGATATATAACTCTATGCCATGACCTCTGCAGTACTGTCAGATTTAATCTGAAAAGATAAACCTCCCAATAACATATTCTGAAAGAAAACTTTTTTTTAATGGAATGAGAGAATAACAGTTTATATTACAATTTTGTAGTTTCAACTGAATTTCCATTAGAGTTCTATGTAAAATAGATCTACCTCCCCTCCTGTACTACCCAAAATACTTAATATATTTTTTTAAAGTAATGAATCACTGAATAAGAAGCATGTAAGATCAGATTGATGGAGAGAGTAGAAAGCAGAAAAGCGGGTCCGTATCATGTGCAAGAGACGACTATTCCAGGGAAACAAACAATTTCAGAGATACTCTAAGCCAGGAGAACAATTGCAGTTAAGGGCCACATAGTAAATGTTATAGGCAGGGTTGGGAATGGAGTGAGACTGGAGAAGTGGTGAGTGAGCAAAACTTAAGACACTAGTGCTCAGGGTCATGCAGGTGCAGGGTCAGTCTTAAAAAAGGGCACCACCTTAATACTGTACCCAAGGCACCTCTCTTTCCTTACCTTAGTCCCAGCCCTGATTATATGCTTTGTGAGTCATGTAGTCTCTCTAACAGTTTCT
>SJYA01000735.1:2404545-2415268 GCA_006410615.1 Neotragus moschatus
AAAACCTTTCAGCATGGTTTTCCCCATTCCACACTGAGCAGTGGGCAGCAGTGGCATTTCTCTAGTCCTATAGAATTCATGACATGTTCCAAACTGTCTTTTTTGTTTTCTCTTACATTTGAATGTAGTCACATTTAGTTGACTGTAGAATTCTGGTTTAAAAATAATTTTCCCTCAGAACTAGAGACACTGTTCTGTTGTCTTTCAGCATCTTATATTGATGCTGGAAAATTTTTTCTCTGATATTCTGCTTCATATTTTTTTTGTCAATAACATCTCTTTTTTTCCTCTGGGAACATCTTGGATTTTCTCTTGAGCTTCATACGGAAAAGAAAAATCCACAAGAAAGAATGGTGTATTGGAAGCATAAATATCAGGATGGGATCCAATAATATGAATGTATTAAGTTTCTTTGTCAATAAACAGTAAAAAACTGCATTTTTAAAAAATCCAGTCATATGCTTTTTCATAAGAGACATAGCTGAAACAAATAATATTTGATCCCTAATAACTGAAATAAAGTTTTAAGAAAAAAATATATCCAAGGTATGCTAATAAGAAGGAAGCCAATATAGTGATATCAATTTCACATGCATAAATTTCCAGATGAAAAAGTTTTGATTTGGAAAAGAGGAATATTTTATACTGGTGAAAATAACAAGCTACAAAAACAGAAGTCAGAAATTTTACCTGACATAACTTTGAAAGCATAAAATAAAAATATTAATACTAAATGAAATTGACAAATAAACACAGTGGGAAACTCATTAAATGTATCAGGAATTGATAGATCAAGTAAACAGACCTTACTAAAGAATGAAAAGAATTTGAATAATATAATTAACACTCAAAAATACATTTAACTCCCCTCAGAAAAAAAGCATGCACCTTGTTTTCAAACACCAGTGAAATAGCTACAAAAATTGAACATAAACCCAGTCAAAGAGAAATATCCCAAAACGAANTAAATGTATCAGGAATTGATAGATCAAGTAAACAGACCTTACTAAAGAATGAAAAGAATTTGAATAATATAATTAACACTCAAAAATACATTTAACTCCCCTCAGAAAAAAAGCATGCACCTTGTTTTCAAACACCAGTGAAATAGCTACAAAAATTGAACATAAACCCAGTCAAAGAGAAATATCCCAAAACGAAGAAACTCTTGAAAACAGAAATCATAATCTTGATTCTGATATCAGTGAAAAAAAAATTAGATGACAAAAACACATATAGTGTTTCCTCTTAAATAGGAAATGAAAACTAAAATTACAGACTACTTTTAAATAAACTAAAAGTGAGAAAAAATTATCTAAAACTTAAGTAATATATCCAAAGTAATACTCAAGGTATAATGTATTAACTTAAATAATATATTTAAAAAATCAGAATGATTAAAAATAAATTAACTCAAAACACTAGAAAAGGAAAAAATGACTCGAAAGTAAAAGCAAGTGATTAACAACACACTAATGTAAAAAATAAGCTTTGTGGTTTTTTTTTTTTTTAACATTAGTGAGTTTGAGCAAGCTCCAGGAGTTGGTGATGGACAGGGAAACCTGGTGTGCTGCAGTCCATGGAGTTGCAAAGAGTCAGACAAGACTGAGAGACTGAACCAAACTGACTGAATGTAAAAAATATTAAATGATACAACTTGTTCAATATAATTACAAGTTATTTCCTTGAAACAGCAATGAAACGGATCTTTGTCAAGTATGACAACAAAAGAGAAACCCCAAATAAACCACGTAAGGAGGAGAGGCAACTTTAGAGATGGAGGAGATTTGATTTAACTTTCGGAGGTTACTAAAGACCAATATCTCTGTGAATGAATGATCTTGTTGGAAAATATACATAACAAAATTTTTCAAGGGAGACAGAGGGGAAGAACTACATAAGTGAAAAGACTCAAAAGAAACTTAGAAGCTATCCAAAAATTTATGCAACAGAAAAAGTGCGCTGGAGGAAGATGACAGTAGTAGCCTAGCATTAAATTTCCCTAAATCCCTCCCAAGAAACAAAGCAACTAGGATAGAGTTGAAATCTGCAGGAGGAGTAGGAATTAACTAGGTAAACTTGGGGAGGAAAAAACGGCATCTGGGAAAGAGGAATAATTTATACAAATACCCTGAGACAGAACAGATCATGGCATATACTGGGAACTGACAGAAAGCCAAAATGCCCTGTGTGAGCCCCATCTCTTGAATGTGGGTGGGAACTATGCTTGCTTCCAACTAATAAAACATGGCAAAGGTAACAAAGATGGACCTGATTACATGTGCTGATTTCATTCCATAAGATTACTGTACAAACCATCTTGGTGGAGGAGAGTCTCTGTCCCTGCTGACTTTGAAGAAGCAAGCAGCCATATTGGGAACAAAGGTATAAGGGACAGGAAATGAGGGTAGCTTCCAGCCAATAGCCAATTAAAAACTGAAATCCTAGAGATCAAACTGGTGGTCACCAGAGGGGAGGGCTGTGGAGGTGGTAAGAAAGGGATATTGGATTAAGAGGTACAAACTTCCTGTTATAAATAGTTTAAAAGTTATAAATCCATTGGAATATTGTGTACAGCATAACAAATATAGAAAATAATATTGGTAATACCTCTGTATGGTGACAGATGGTAAGTAGGCTTAAGGTGGTTATCTCATAATGTGTAAAAAATACTGAATCATATGTTGTACACCTGAAAGTAACACAATACTTTAAGTCAGTTATACTTCAATAGAAAAAAAAAAAAAAAACTCAGCATTGAAAACATGATTCTTTATAGTTTGAATTAATTGAACTCACTACTTTGGATATCTTTTTTTTTTTCTCTTTGCAACAATATAAAGTGAACAGGAGAATTAAAATTAGCACAGCCACTTTTTATATCAATGTAGAGAGCTTAAGGAGCTAATCTGGGTGTCAAAACAAATTGTTTTCCCCCAAAGAATTATATGATTCGTATGACTAGTATACTTCATAATTGTAAAATATCTTCTTAAATTTCTGCTGTTTGAACCTAATTTCACCATTTAGGCTTCCCTGGTGGCTCAGATGGTAAGGAATCTGCCTGCAATATAGGAGACCTGGGTTTAATCCCCGGGTCAGGAAGATCCCCTGGAGAAGGGAATGGCAACCCACTGCAGTGTTCTTGGCTGGGGAATCCGGTGGACAGAGAAGCCTAGCAGGTTACAACACATGGGGTCACAAAAGAGACAGATATAACCACAACTGAGCAACTAACACTTCGAACTTCACCATTTGTTTATTTAACAACTGATTTTGCAGAATTTACATAAGAAAAGGTTCTCACTGAATAACTCACATGAAAAAATATTGTGTAAAGAATTTCTCTACATGAATAAATAATTTTGATTAAAAAATTGTCCTAACTCGGGAAAAAAAAACAGAAAACTGAAACCCTCAGTTCGTCAATGAAAATGGACAGCTGTCAAGGCATAGGAACTTGAAAGTGGATCCTTCCTCAGTTGAACCTCCTGTGAGACTGAAACCCTGACCAATTCCTTGAATACAGCATGAGCGACCAGGAAGCTGGGGACCTGGCTAAACCATGTCCAGACTTCTCACTCACAAAAAAATTGTTAGCTAATAGATGCATGCTGTTTTCAGCTGGTAAACCTATGGTAATATCATTATGCAATAGATAAATAATTCACAACCAGAACACTAATCATCACTCTTATAAGGGAGGGGATGGTGGAAGTGATGGTGTGTGACTTCCAAGGCTAGGTCTCAAAAGGCAATGCAGCCGTTACCTCACTCACTAAAATACTCACTCCAGAAGCTTCAGCCACCATGTAGGCAGTCTGCCTTAAGGCTGACACATGAAAGTTGCCAACCTAGTGCATGCAGAGGGCCCACATGAAAAGGCCTTTGAGATACAGAAAAGCAAGAAATGCCCAGTCATCCTCAGCTGCTCCAGCCCCTCACTGATTCTTCTCCAGCCTCCATCTGAGACCCTAAGCCAAGAGCACACAGCCTAAGTCCTTCCGGAATTCCTGACCCACAGAAACAGAGAACATTTTTTAAAGCTCAAGACTGACCTTTTTAATGCAACAATAGGATAACTAGAAGAGATAATCAATTTAATATTGATCTAAGTTGGAGGATATTAGAAAATCAACTCATTATTTTGAAAACTAGTAAATAAAAAAGAATGAAGCACTTATTCTGTTTTTCTTATATGAACTATATATCCAGATACCCAAATAGTTTATGATGGACAGTTTCCCTCTATAGACATATTTCTAAGAGATGCAAAATAGTGATTGAATGAATTAATACAATGAATGACCCCCAAAGAAATTAGTCAATGTAAACATGAAGCTTCAATGACTATCAGCCTCACAAAAGGAGTGACAGTGAGACATACGTGCCTCCTCATGGAAGAACATGCCAGCTATGAGGTAATCTTGCCAAGAGACTAAATAAAACACCTAAGATTTAAAGGGACAACCAACTGACAGGAAATACAGAGACTGGAGAAAGACAGTAACCTACGTCACAGGAATACATTCTGCAAAAGCCAGACCTGTGATGTCCAATGCTGTTGTTATAAGTCACACGTGACACTTGAGCAATTAAGTGCAAATTAAGAAATGACTTAAGTGTAAAATACAACACTGAATTTGTGTCCCAAGTAAGAATGTAAAATAATTAATAATTTAATATTGATTACATGTTGAAATGATATTTTGGATATATTAGATTAAATAAAATCTTTTATTTTAAAATATTTTACCTCTTTTTATATTTCTTATTGTGGCTTCTGGAAAATTATGAGTTGCACTTGTGAATCTCGTTTTATTTCTGTTGGATATAAATATTCTGTTTATTTATTATTCTGTTTATTTCTGTTATGATTTATTTCTGTGAATCATAAGTCTGCAATATCATATTATATTTGTCTTTGTCTGACTTACTTCACTTAGTATGATGATCTCCAGATCCATCCATGTTGCTGCAAATGGCATTATTTCATTCTTTTTAATGGCTGAGTAGTATTTTATTGTATATATGTACTATATCTTCTTTATCCATTCAGACCACAGGAAACTATATGACAATCTAATTTCCTCATCAAGCAAGTTGAAAGGAAAAAAGATGTAAAACAAGATTAAAACAGACTTTGAAAATATATCAGACAACTGCAACATGTGGATTTTATGTTACTTTTATTTTTAATTTTTTGTTGGAGTACAGTTGATTAACAATATTGTCTTAGTTTCAGGTGTACAGCAAAGTGATTGAGTTATACCTGTACTCTTTTTCAAATTATTTTCCCATTTAGGTTATTACAGAATATTGAGCAGAGTTCCCTGTAGGTTCTTGTTGATTATCTATTTTAAATATAGAAATGTGTATATGTCAGTCCCAAACTCCCAATTTATCTCTTCTCTGCCTCCTTTTCCTTTGGTAACCATAAGCTTGTTTTCCAAGTCTGTGAATCATAAGTCTGCAATATCACATGATATTTGTCTTTGTCTGACTTACTTCACTTAGTATGATGATCTCCATGTCCATCCATATGTTGCTGCAAATGGCATTATTTTGTTCTTTTTAATGGCTGAGTAGTATTTTATTGTATATGACATTTATACATATGTACTATGTCTTCTTTATCCATTCATCTATCAATGGACATTTAGGTTGCTTCTATGTTTTGACTGTTGCGGTTTGTCTGTTTGTTTTTTACTGTGCTGGGTCTTCTTTGCTGTGTTTGGGCCTTCTCTAGTTGTGGTGCATGGTCTTATTATGGTGGCTTCTCTTGTTGTAGAGCATGGGCTTATGGGAGCACAAGCTTCAGTAACTGTGGTACACTGGCTTAGTTGCCTCCCAGCATGTGGGATCTTCCCAGACCAGGGATCAAACCCATGTCTGCTGCATTGCCACATTGATTCTTAACCACTGGACAACCAGGGAAGCCCTGTCTTGACTATTGTAAACAGCGCTTCAATGAATACAGAAGTACGTGTATCCTTCCAAACCATCGTTTTCTCTGGATATATGCCCAGAAGTGGGATTGCTGAATCGTATGGTAGCTGTCTTTTAAAGAACCTCCATACTGTTCTCCATAGCAGTTGTACTAATTTACATTCCCCCAGTCAGTGTAGGAGGGTTCCCTTTTCTCCGCTCCGTCTCCTGCATTTAGTGTCTATAGACTTTTTGATGATGGCCATTTTAGGTGGTGTGAGGTGATATCTCATTATAGTTTTGATTTGCATTTCTCTAAAAATTAGCAATGTTGAGCATCATTTCAGGTGCCTTTGGCCCTTTATATGTATATTTTGGAGAAATGTCTATTTAGGTCTTCTGCCCATTTTTTGATTGGGTTGTTTATTATTTTGATACTGAGCTGTTTGAGCTGTTTGTAGATTTTAGAGACAAATCCCTTGTTGGTCACCTTGTTTGAGAATATTTTCTCCCATTCTGTGGATTGTCTTTTCATTTTGTTTTTGGTTTCCTGTACTGTGCAAAAAAATGTTGAGTTTAATTAGGTCCTATTTGTTTGTTTTTGTTTTTATTTTCATTACTCTAGGAGACAGATCAATAAAGATATTGTTGCAATATTTCAAAGAGTATTCTTCATATGTTTTCCTCTATGAGTTTTATAGTTCAGATTTTANGCAGAAACAAAGCGTCAGAGAAATAAAGAGGAGATGGCAAGGGAGGAGGAGATGGGGAGGAAAAAAGGGAGGCGAGGAAGGCAGGAAAGGGGACATTAGCTCTAGAGGCCCAGGGCTAAGCGGACTCATGAGGCCCCACAGGGAGCCCCAGACAGCCTGGAATATAACTGTCTCTTATACACATCTACAGCCAATATTTTATCATAACTATAAATGGATATAACATTTAAAAATTGTGACCCACTATACTGTACACTGGAGAAGGCAATGGCACCCCACTCCAGTACTCTTGCCTGGAAAATCCCATGGACACAGGAGCCTGGTGGGCTGCAGTCCATAGGGTCACTGAGAGTCAGACACAACTGAGCGACTTCACTTTCACTTTTCACTTTCGTGAGCTGGAGAAGGAAATGGCAACCCACTTGTGTTCTTGCCTGGAGAATCCCAGGGACGGGGGAGCCTGGTGGGCTACTGTCTGAGGGGTCACACAAAGTTGGACATGACTGAAGCTACTTAGCAGCAGCAGCAGCAGCAGCATGGTGTTAAAGAATGTTCTAATCTCGTTCTTTTACCTATAGCTGTCCAGTTTTCCCAGCACCATTTATTGAAGAGACTGTTTTTTCTCCATTGAGTCTTATCAAAGGATTGTTGTAGATTAACTGACCATAGTTGGGTGGGTTTATTTCTTGTTTTTGGAGAAGGCAATGGCACCCCACTCCAGTACTCTTGCCTGGAAAATCCCACGGACGGAGGAGCCTCCTGCTCCATTGATCTGTATTTCTTTTTTGTGCCAGTAGTATACTGTTTGATGACTGAAGTTTTGTAGTATAGATGTGGACCTTTTTTGTGATTAAAACAAACAAACTGTAAAATGTAATATGAGACAATTGGAAGTATGAGCACTGATTTAATTATATTAAGGAATGTATTCAAATAGTCAAAGCATTTTTATTCAAAGAATAATGTTCCTTGGAATATTCAGAGAATGTATTTTAAGAATTATTGTTATATTTTGTTTGATTAAGGTACTGTGGTATGTTTTCATAAAGAATTTTTAATCTCTTAGCAAATCATATTGAAATATTTATACATGAAATCATGTAGCATCTAGAATTTACTTTGAAATAATATTTAAAATTCAAACATACTTCATTTTTTGCCCTCTGCTTTATTGAAATTCACAAAACCTTTTACAAATCGAAGATTTGTGATAACAAATGATTAGCAATTAAGTATTTTTAAATTAAGGTACATACTTTTTTTTAGGTAGAATGCTACTGCACACTTGAGGAGCTACTATATAGTGTGAATATAACTTTTATATGTATTGGAAAACCAAAATATTCATGTGACTTACCTTATTGCTGTGGTCTGGAATGGAACCTACAGTATCCCTGAAGTATGCTATACTAGATTTAACAAGATTGACCCTCAGTTGACAATTGTTAAAGCTGGGTGATGGGAGCATCATTTCATTATGTCATCCTCTCTACTTTTTTATGTTTGAATTTCCCCATAATACAAAAGTTAATTTTAAAAAAACCAACAATGAAAATGCACCAGGCCAAGTCCTTTCACAGAAGAATTCTAACAAGAAACTATCATGTTTTACAAATTTTCTAGAACATCAGAAAAGATGCAAAGCTTCTGAACTCCTTCTTGGAGACAAATATAACTAATATAAGAAGCAGACAAGGATATAGTATTAAAAAAGAAAACTCTAGGTTAATATCATTCCTGAACATACAGGTGAAAGTCACGTACAGTGAAAGAATATAAACGTATAACAGTAGCAGATTGAATATGGCAATGTATTAAAGAATAATGCAGCATGAGCAAGGTGGGGTTATTCTAGGCAAACAGGGTCAGTTCAACATTGAGAAATCACTCTGTGTAATTTATAGCACTGAAAGATTAAAGGAGAAAATAGTATTTCAGAAAAGTCAATGCTCATTCATGTTAAGAATACAAGTTTATAGCAAACCAGAACATTAAAATCAACTTACACTTTTTACCCTAGATACTTCTGAATTCTATAAATGTTTAAGATAACTTATGTGTTCAATACTTGTTTGATTTTTAAAAGTTTGTCATGTACAAAAGTTACATGATCAAATTTATGACATAATTTGCCAGCTCTCCACTTTTATATTTCTAGCAACATAGCCTTTGTTGCAAGACCAAAAATAATATGAACTTCAATTAGATAAATAAGTTTGATCTGTATAAATTTATTTCCTATTTTATTTTTAACACACATCCATACACTAATTGGAATTCAAGGACTATGGGACATGTATGCCCTCCCAGATTATGTAAGTCATCATATTTCAGTAGATTCACACACATCAATTAGTTTGAATGATTTCATTGAGAAGAACCTTGTGAATTCTTAGTAGTAAATGTAATGGTTCTGGCACACAGCTTTAAAGTCATTCTTAAAACTAAAATGTTGTTGGCACATGAAGGACTACACTCCAATAACCAGAATATGGAAGTAGAATATGGAAAAAGTCATCTTCTGAAAGAGAAAATAGAATGTTATTATAGCACAATAGCTGAAGAGACAGCTTACAGATGTGCTGTTGGTAGAATTGGAAAATGACCAGTCTCTGTGTCAGGAAGACATGGTTCAAATGCCACTAATGTAAAATGAAACTGTTCCTTCTCTCCAACTGCATTGTAGCTTGCCTGGCACATTGAAATGGTACCTGTGGAATTTGTCACTGTTTTCTGATTCTCTCCAAAAGGAGACTGTGTTGGTTCTAGAAAACCAAATACTCTAATCTGGATAAAAAATATCCACAGAATAAAGAAAGCTACTGTCCCAGACTTAGATGACTTAATGGAGACATCTTTTGAGAGCTTCTAACACTCTGTGTCCTATTCTGTATCAATATTATAAGTATGTAAAATGGTTTTCAGAGGGAACCTACTGTACAGATAACAGGATCCCATTGCCAAGTCAGGTTTATTTCGTATGGCACTTTATTAAACTTCCCCTTGAGGAGACCAATCTATTGTTTGTCAGTTCAGTTAGTGTCTCACAGTCCTATGTAGGTTGATCATCTTTGAGCAGCCTGATGATACTATTTCTGGACCAGCTCTAGTGTTAACACCATGGAGATACCTGTAAATTACTTTTCACATGAAGAAAATAGTAGCTTCTCTTTTGCCTCTCTTTTAATTTGCAGTAGATATATATTCTCAAAATAAAAAAATCAATAATATATGAGTGTATAGATCACAATAAACTGGAAAATTCTGAAAGAGATGGGAATACCAGACCACCTGACCTGCCTCTTGAGAAATCTGTATGCAGGTCAGGAAGCAACAGTTAGAACTGGGCATGAAATGACAGACTGATTCCAAATAGGAAAAGGAGTACATCAAGGCTGTATGCAAAAGGCAATGGCACCCCACTCCAGTACTCTTGCCTGGAAAATCCCATGGTTGGAGAAGCCTGGTGGGCTACAGTCCATGAGGTTGCTAAGAGTTGGACACGATGGAGCGACTTCAATTTCACTTTTCACTTTCAGGCATTGGAGAAGGAAATGGCAACACACTCCAGTGTTCTTGCCTTGAGAATCCCAGGGATGGGGGAGCCTGGTGGGCTGCTGTGTATGGGGTCAGACAGAGTCGTACACGACTGAAGCGACTTAGCAGCAGCAGCAGCAGCAGCAAGGCTATATATTGTCACCCTGCGTATTTAAATTATACACAGAATATATCATGAGAAACACTGGACTGGAGAAAGCTAGAATCAAGATTGCTGGAAGAAATATCAATAACCTCAGATATGCAGATGACACTACCCTTATGGCAGAAAGTGAAAAAGAACTAAAGAGCCTCTTGATGAATGTGAAAAAGGAGAGTGAAAAAGTTGGCTTAAAGCTCAACATTCAGAAAACTAAGATCATGGCATCCGGTCCCATCACTTCATGGTAAATAGATGGGGAAACAGTGGAAATAGTGGCAGACTTTATTTTTCTGGGCTCCAGAATCACTGTATACAGTGACTGTAGCCATGAAATTAAAAGATGCTTACTCCTTGGAAGGAAAGTTATGACCAACCTAGACAG
>SJYA01000735.1:2419328-2432711 GCA_006410615.1 Neotragus moschatus
CTTACTCCTTGGAAGGAAAGTTATGACCAACCTAGACAGCATATCCAAAAGCAGAGACATTACTTTGCCAACAAAGGTCAGTCTAGTCAAGGCTATGGTTTTTCCAGTAGTCATATATGGATGTGAGAATTGGATTATAAAGAAAGCTGAGAGCCAAAGAATTGATGATTTTGAACTGTGGTGTTGGAGAAGACTCTTGAGAGTCCCTTGGACTGCAAGGAGATCCAACCAGTCCATCCTAAAGGAGATCAGCCCTGAGTGTTCATTGGAAGGACTGATGTTGAAGCTGAAACAACAATACTTTGGCCACCTAATGCAAAGAACTGACTCACTGGAAAAGACCCTTATGCTGGGAAATACTGAAGGCAGGAGGAGAAGGGGATGACAGAGGGTGAGATGGTTAGATGGCATCACTGACTCAATGGACATGAGTCTGAGTCAACTCCAGGAGTTGGTAACGAACAGGGAGGCCTGGCATGCTACAGTCCATGGGGTTGCAAAGAGTGAGACACGACTGAGCAACTGAACTGAACTGAATATTTATTTAGTGTTTGGCCATTTTCTCAAAATGCATTTTATTTATTTGTGTATCCCAATAAATGGATAACACCAAAAGGAAAAAATTATAAAAGACAACTTTGTAAGAATGGAAAGAAATTGTTCCATTTGAAAAAAAATGATTTGTCTATTCCCAATGATTTGATTTGTGTAGACTTCATCCCAAGTTATCCTGTGACTGTAGAAACAGAAGATCAGAACTCACTCTGAAGACAGGAAACCAGACAGGATGAAGCTAGGGAAACTGAAAGCTACAAAGACTGGTCTGAAACAAATGGCCAGGAAATCTCAGAAACAAAACTGAAGAGTGGATAGCAAAACAATTTTTTCCTAATTAAGGAAGCATTTGGGGACCAGCTATCCTTGCAGGCATCAGGACACAGGAAGGAGAAATCCAGATACTAGTCAAAACTCAGTATCAAGAAGGTCATCTCATAATTACCTGTGCTAGTCACTCAGTTGTGTCCAACTCTTTGCAACCCTATGGACTATAGCCCACCAGACTCCTTTGTCCATGGAATTTTCTAGGCAAGAATACTGGAATGGGTTGCCATTCCCTTCTCCAGGGGATCTTCCTGACCCAAGGATCAAACCCAGGTCTCCTGCATTGCAGACAGATTCTTTACCATCTGAGCTACCAGGGAAGCCCCATAATTGTCTAATTTCAAGCTTAAACTGCCCAAATTGAACTCATTAATTTGATACCCCAAAGCTCTTTTTCTGAAGTTGTCCACAATTCATTAATGGAACCACCCAACAGCAGTTCCATTAGTCTAAGAATCATCACTGATCCTACTCTTCTCCATACAGCCCTTAAGAATCTCCTCCTCTCTTGCACACACATCTTATGTCTTGACAAGCCCTGCTAACTATTTCCAGATATCTCCGATCTGCCCATTTCTTGCTCTTTCCACCCCTGTCATCTTAGTCCAAGCTATTAATACTCCCACCTCTCACATGGACCACAGTAGTTGTTTAGCTGGGTTCCCCACTTACTCTCTTACCCCTTACAGTCTATTCTGCATACAGCAACCATTCAATGCCACGTTGATGAGCGGAGTTAAAAAAGCCAATTGAGACCATAGGATCAAAGCCTCATGTCAAGGATGACAAAGCAAATAGAGTGTGAATTCCTGAACCATTACCTAATTTCAGCACTGCTTATTCTCAAAGAAAGAAGTAAACTTAAATATTATTTAGGCCATTGTTTTTTTGTTTGTTTGCTTCTTGTTATAGTCAGCTAAGCTGACTGCATCCTAATACAGATTTTATGTGAAATAATGTACTTGAACATAGGACACGGTTTTAAGAGAGGTCATGTCTACCCAGTGTTTCTCTGTCTTTCATGGTGGCCTCTGTAGATGGGGTACCATCAGTCCACAGGGGACTGTAGCCTGTGTATCCTGGGTTCTAAGAACAGCAGGTAGGCAGTGATTCACGGTGAGATGTTAGAAGAGCAAGGCCAAAGTACAGTTTCTGAAGGGACATGAAATGTACTTTAGAAGGAGGGAAAAATAGTTCTTGGGTTGCCCCCTAACATTGTTTTCCCCTAGTAGGCAGATATTCTATCATATAATTCTCTCTAAANGGACTGTAGCCTGTGTATCCTGGGTTCTAAGAACAGCAGGTAGGCAGTGATTCACGGTGAGATGTTAGAAGAGCAAGGCCAAAGTACAGTTTCTGAAGGGACATGAAATGTACTTCAGAAGGAGGGAAAAATAGTTCTTGGGTTGCCCCCTAACATTGTTTTCCCCTAGTAGGCAGATATTCTATCATATAATTCTCTCTAAGCCCAACAAGATCTTGAGTACAGTTATGAAATGTTAAATGTATGCTCAAGAAATGTTAATGAAATTGAATAAAAGCCTTTCTAAGATGCAGACAAACCTTTGAGCCCAGGCTGAGCTTGCCTTCCTCTTTGTCAGTGAAAATTATGAGTATTTAACTCAATTATAACTCCTACATTTAAATATTAAACCTCTAGGCAAAAGGCATTGCATCTTTTTATATAGCAGCTGGAATAGTACTACAAGAAATGCAGTGTTTAATAAATGTTTTGGAATGATAGCGCTAACAATTTCTTGAGCAGAAGCTCTTAATTTTTTAAAGTCTGCTTTAATGCACTAGATGGTACTTGAAAACTATTACTGACAATATAAGAGTCAATACTGTGTTAGATTCCAAATAATGATACAGTGAGCATCTAATCTAAGGTAAGATTAGAATTGGAGAGTAGATGAATAAACGTAGGTGACAGAAGTCACTGTATAGTGATTACTCCTCACAGATATTAATGATCACCATGGAAAAGAGTATAAACATTTTTGCTGTGCTGTGCTTGGTTTTGTCCCACTCTTTCCAACCCTGTGGACTGTAGCCTCTGCCAGGCTCCTCTGTCCATGGAATTCTCCAGGCAAGAATACTCGAGTGGGTTGACATTTCCTACTCCAGGGATCTTCCTGAACCAGGGATCAAACCTGTATCTCTTAAGCCTCCTACACTAGCAGACGGATTCTTTACCTCTGTGCCACTTTTGCTACCCCATAATTTTTATGAGACTGCAAAGGAAGTAAACATGGCCTTTTTTTGCTTTAAAGTAGCAAAGTTAGGGAAGGTGGGGGAAGGATGGGAGGAAGGGTGGCAGAAACAGGACTTTAACCTGCATATCCTGTTCAGGTTGATTCTGAGTACCAGGAACGCAACTAGGAATTCTTTTTACTTAAGATCGCCTCGAGCTATTGGAAGAAATTATGAAGAGAACTTTGGGAATGATAGAACTACCTGGAATGGTGACATTATTACCCCCTAGTAAGAAAAGAGACAGAAGAGGCCAAGTCTAGATACAAATTCCTTCATGTAGACAGAGAATGAATTCTCTCTGATACAGGAGACTCCTGAGGTACCTGATACAAAGATTATTATCTTCACCCATGCAACAGTCATTTTTTAAAAAATTAATTGGGATGTAGTTGATATATGGTGTTGTGTTAGGTTCAGGTGTACAGCAGAGTGATTCAGCTATACATATAAATACATGTATCCATTCTGTTTTCAGATTTTTTTCTCATATAGGTTATCACAGAATATTGAGTAGGGTTTCCTGTGTCATGGAGTCCTTGTTGCTTATCTTATACATAGTAGTGTGTGTATGTTAACCCCAAGCTCCTGATTTATTCCTCCTCAACTACATTTCCCCTTTGGTAACCATAAGTTTCTTTTTGATACCTGTAAATCTGTTTCTGCTTTGTAAATAAGTTCATTTGTACCATTTTTAAAATTANATGTTGAAGCTGAAACTCCAATACTTTGGCCACCTAATGCAAAGAACTGACTCATTGGAAAAGACCCTGGTGCTGAGAAAGATTGAAGGCAGGAGGAGAAGAGGATGACAGAAGATGAGATGGTTGGATGGCATCACCGACTCAATGGACATGAGCTTGAGTAAACTCCAGCAGTTGCCGATGGACAGGGAGGCCTGGTGTGCTGCAGTCATGGGGTCGCAAAGTCGGACACAATTGAGTGACTGAACTGAACTTTCTCCAGATATATGCCCAGGAGTGGGATTGCTGGATCATATGATAGTTCCATTTCTAACCCCCTTCTTCCTTGATGGTGGAGCATTCTTCCTATTCCAGAAACTGCATATGCCAACATTCTTACCTTTGTATTTTCCCTTGCAGCTAGAGCCTGGGGACATATACAACTCTGGCCAGTAAGGCCCATGAAAAGTCTTTTGGAGGTTTTTGAGAAAGGTTTTCTCATCTAATAAGAGAGAGGTGCACATGAAACAAAACCCCACTTTCTCTTCTTCCTTCTGCATGTTTTTGTGTGAGGTCATGATTCTNTCCCTTGCAGCTAGAGCCTGGGGACATATACAACTCTGGCCAGTAAGGCCCATGAAAAGTCTTTTGGAGGTTTTTGAGAAAGGTTTTCTCATCTAATAAGAGAGAGGTGCACATGAAACAAAACCCCACTTTCTCTTCTTCCTTCTGCATGTTTTTGTGTGAGGTCATGATTCTTAGAGCTGTGGCAATCATCACGTGACTTGTGTGACACAAACACTTCTTTAATTACATTGAGGATAATAGGGAGGGGGAGAAAGAGCTAGGAATCTCTATACTTTTGAGTTACTGAACCCACTCTAAAAAAAAACCTACCCCAAGACTTTCTGTTGCAGATGAAATTAAACCCCTATTTCTTAAGCCACCTTTAAAGCAATTGTGTCACTCCTGCGACCGAAAATATCCTATCTGAGAAAAGTGAGGGGAGGTATTTTTATTAAAACAGAATGGTATCATGCCAGCATCCTCTAGGTAAACCCTTGGAAAGCTGTTCCAAGTATCTAAGATGAGAGGATGATAAAAACCAGAATTCTTTTTAAAGGCATATTACAAGTTGTAATCATTAGTGGACAATAGCCTAACCCCATACTACCACTTACGGAAGTACAAAGCCATCACATGAGCACAACTACAGGACATGTGGCTGCAGAAGGATAACAAGCAGGCCGGAAGAGGCTACTATTCACCAGAGCAAAGAGTAGAGAGAATGACCCCCAAATCCAAGAGTGATCAGCGCATTGGAATGAGTCTCTTAGAAACCTTGGGAAGGGAGGAGCTGGGATAATTTGGAAGGGGAAGAGAAGGCTGTAAATGCTAAACCATTTTGTTTGTTTCTTAAGTTGTTGATTATCCCACAAGGTTGGTGGGACTTGGAAAAACAAAAGGAAATTTAGAACAATGACTTCTTATACAAGTGTCCATTGTACCATAGGTGTGGTTCAGCAGAACAGAACATTTTAAAGTCTTGGCAAGAGCCATGGGCTTTAATTAAATTGGATTACTTTAATTAAATAACATATAGAGACATGCTGCTCAGTTTTCAGGGTAGCACCCCTGTTCATTCTTACTGAGTCTAGATGAATTTGAAGAGCGGATCAATTTCCTTTTATGCAACTGAGAGTATGAAATATCTGTGGGGAATTCAATCCATACACCCAATTCAGAATTTTAGGTTTTAGAGCAGATCACAATGAAAAATGGGGACAGACTCTTTGGGACTAATATTTGCCCAAGGATTAACATCCTCGACAGTTTGTTTAGTTCTTTAGTTCAAAGAGCCTCTTGATGAAAGTGAAAGAGAGTGAAAAAACTGGCTTAAAATTCAACATTAAAAAAACTAAAATCATGGCATCCAGTCCCATCACTTCATGGCAAATAGATGGGAAACAATGACAGACTTTATTTTCTTGGGCTCCAAAATACTGCAGATGGTAACTGCAGCCATGAAATTAAAAGATATTTGCTGCTCGGAAGAAAAGGTATGACAAACCTAGATGGTATATTAAAAACCAGAAATATTACTTTGTCAGTAAAGGTCCATCTAGTCAAAGCTATGGTTTTTCCAGTAGTCCTGTACGGATGTGAGAGTTGGACCCTAACGAAAGCTGAGTGCCAAAGAACTGATGCTTTTGAACTATGGTGTTGAAGAAAACACTTAAGAGTCACTTGGACTGCAAGGAGATCAAATCAGTCAATCCTAAAGGAAATCAGTCTTGAATATTCATTGGAAGGACTGATGCTGAAGCTGAAACTCCAATACTTTGGCCACCTGATGCAAAAAACTAACTCATTGGAAAAGACCATGATGCTGGAAAGATTGAAGGCTGGAGGAGAAGGGGACGACAGAGGATGAGAAGGTTGGATGGCTTCACCGACTCGATGGACGTGAGCTTGAGCAATCTCTGGGAGCTGGTGATGGACAGGGAACCCTGGCGTGCTGCAGTCCAGTCCACGGGGTCACAAAGAGGCAGACACAACTGAGCAACTGAACTGAACTAAACATCCTGGACAAAGATGGAGTCCAAAATGTTTCCTAGCCTCTGATTAACTGGTGCTGTAGGTGAATGGAAAATTCACCATTGGGAAAGAAAGAGGTAACCAGTCCAGACTCAGATAAACTTTAAGGTAGATAACAGGTGGTTTCTTCCTGTTCCAAGGCAGATGGAACTGTGAAATAATAGATTTGGACTTTCTTTGGAGAAAGCACTCTCACTCTGGTGTCATGGAGAAAAACAAGAGGGATGATGTTTAAATGAAGAAAAGAAACAATCTGTTTTTACTGGTGTTACTAACCAACATTTGTGAAATATAACCACTGGGTCTTACAGTGTATCTGGCCGAAGTGTCAGTGCCACATAGACTAAACAAAGTAGAAAAGGGAGGTGTAGATCTCTTTTTCTGGAAAAGGAAGTTGGTCTTTTTGGTTTAGTTTTAAAATGGAAGGTACTGAATTAGGTTTGCCTGCTAAGAAGTCAGCAGAAAGGAAGCATTTGAAAGTTTAGAAGAGAGAAAGGGTGATGACTAACAGGAATGGGACCTAAGGAGATGGAAGGAGCTAGGGTGGTAAGGGGGGAAGGGGTTGGGTCCAGAGCACAGGTTAGTGAGATTAACCTGGGGTAGGAGAGACACCTCTTTCCTTGAGCCTAGAGGAAAAAGAAAAGATGTATGGTAGCTTATATCTGTCAGGATCAACCTAGTTATGCTTCAGTAACAGCCTCCAAAATCATCACAGGTTTACAAAAAGAAAATGACTTCTCACTCCCACTACACATCCAGAGCCCGTTCGCTCTAATTTGGTTCTGTGTCACTCTCATTTCGGGATTTAGGCTTGTGGCTCAGTGCCTGTCTGGAATCCTGCAGTATTCGTGGCAGAAAGAAAAGAGAGAATGGCAACCAGATTTGAGTTCTTAAAGCTTCTGCAGGGAAGTGGTGCACATCAGCTCAGTTCACATTTCATGGCTAAAAACTCCTTTGGTCATGACTGAGTTTACTAGGATGATAACAAAGAAGAGGGACTTTAAATAAGGGTGAACAGTGCAACAACAAGGGGCTTTGAACATGGGCAAGCGATATAATCTACCACCCCATCCATCCTGCTTTTGTTGGTGATAGCAATAGCTCCATTCAGTCAATAACTATTTACTAAATCCCTGCTATGTGCCTAGCACTACACGTGGCTCTGAGAACAGACCTCTAAAAGAAAACAGACTTCTCTTAAAAGCTATTATAATATAGGGAGTTCCTACTGATGGCTTGGTTTTTCTTACATAGGGGACTCTATCATCTGCTAAGAGGGAGAGAGTTGTTTGGTGTTAAGGAGTTTGAGGAGAGAGGTAAATATTTCCAAAAATGCTGAGTAAAATGGGAAAGAATGCTGATTGGGGGAAAATAAAAGGATTGTCAGGCAGCATCACATTGTCCTCTTCTGGATGATAGACTCATGGTGGTGTGATGTTTCCTATTGGTGCTCAGTAGCCTGAATACTCTAAGGGAAAAAACAATAAGGTTCTGGGGCCAGCTAGGAAATAAGGGAGCTGGAGATGATGCTGACAGTAGAAGGAATGGGCCTAGGTCTAGATAAGGAGGAAAGTGAAGTCCTTTTGGGTAAATGCTGGGCAACAAAGCCCTAGGAGGAGGATAAGTGAGTGAACTAGAAAGGCAAGATATACTGACCAGAGGAAACAAGGCTGCAACTTAAGGTTTCACAGGTGGAACAGTTCTTGGTACAGAAAAAGTCCAGGGTGTGGACATTGGGTTGGGGCCAGTTGATTTTTTTTTTTTTTTTTAACATTTTAGTGTGACGGCTAAATGGGCCTTTCTTTTTTTTTTTTTTAATTGGAGTATAGTTGCTTTACAATGTTGTGTTAGTTTCTGCTGTTCAGCAAAGTGACTCAGCTATGAGGCTGGTTGATCTTTATCCAGGCCTTCACTGTTCCCCAGAAATTGTTCCTGCACTTAAGAGTCATATCCATATGCAGTTTTATCTTGATGTAAAAATCCAATGCTTAATATACTGGGGATAATGAATTAACTACCTATATCATTTTATTTCTCCCAACTCCAGAACCCAGTCATTTCATAGCTGCCTTGGAAAAGAACAAAGGAAAATGTGACATTTCCTTCTGAAGTCTTCATACTTCTCCATACATAACTATGTATACATGCTGTGCTTAGTCACTCAGTCATGTCTGACTCTTTGTGACCCCATGGACTATAGCCTGCCAGGCTCATCTGTCCATGGGGATTCCCCAGGCAAGAATACTGGGGTGGGTTGCCATGGCCTCCTCCAGGGGACCTTCCCAACCCAGGGATCGAACCTAGGTCTCCAACCCTGCAGGCCGATTCCTAACCAATTGAGCCACCAGGGAAGCCTAATGTTTTTATATTCTTGTTTAACTTAATCATATTGGAACTGATTCCTTTTCCAGCTTCCTACTCAATAGCGAAAAACTTCTTTTGACCTCAAGTTTCTATAAATGTTCAGCAAATTCAACGACTATCCTTTCTTTTTTTTAAAAAAAAGTTTTTATTGGAGTATAACTGATTTACGATGTTGTGTTAGCTTCAGGTGTACAGCAAAGTGAATCAGTTATATGTATATATATTCTCTTTTTTAGATTCTTTCCCCATATAGGTCATTACAGAGTATTGACTAGAGTTCCCTGTGTTACACAGTAGGCCTTTATTAGTTATCTATTTTATATAATAGGAGTATGACTATGTCTGTTCCAAACTCCCAATTTATCCCTCCCTCCTTGTTTTTCTCCAGTTCAAGTTTATTTTCTAAGTCTGTGACTCTATTGCTGTTTTGTAAATAGATTTCTTTGTACAAATTTTTTAAGAAACCACATATAGGTGATAGCATATGTTATTTGTGTTTGTCTGACTTCCTTCACTTAGTATGATAATATCTAGGTCCATCCATGTTGCTGCAAGTGGCATTATTTCATTCTTTTTTATGACTGAGTAATATTTGATTGTATGTATGTACCACATCTTCTTTATCCATTCCTCTGTCCATGGACATTTAGGTTGCTTCTATGTCTTGGCTATTACAAATAATGCTGCAATGAATATTGAGGTACATGTATCCTTTCAAATTATGGATTTTTCCAGGTATATGCCCAAGATTGAGACTGTTAGATCATATAGAAGTTCTTTATGTAGTTTTTTTAAGGAATATCCATACTGTTTTCCTCAGTGGTTGTACCAATTTACATTCCCACCAACACTGTAGGAGAGTTCCCTTTTCTTTATCCTCTCCAGAATTTATTGTTCATAGATATTTTTGATGATGGCCATTCTGACTGGTATAAGGTGGTACTTTATTGTAATTTTGATTTGCATTTCTCTAATGATTAGTGGTGCTGAGCTTTTTGGCTTTTTTTTTTTTTTGAGCTTTCATGGGCTTTTTGGCCATCTGTATGTCTTCTTTGGAGAAATATCTACTTAGGTATTCTGCCCATTTTTTGATTGGGTTGTTTGTTTTTTATATTGAGCTGCATAAGATGTTTGTCTATTTTGGAGATTAATCCTCTGTCACTTTATTTGTAAATATTTTCTCCCATTCTGTGGGTTGCCTTTTTATTTTATGGTTTCCTTCGCTATACAAAACTTTTCAAGCTTAATTAGGTTCCATTTGTTTATTTTTGGTTTTATTTTCATTATTCTAGGAGGTGGATCAAAAATGATATTGTTGCAATTTACATCAGAGAGTATTCCATTTTTTTTTCCTCTAGGAGTTTTATAGTGTCCAGTCTTACATTTAGGTCTTTAATCCATTTTGTGTTTATTTTTGTCTATTGTTTTAGAGAACGTTCTACTTTCATTCTTCTACATGTACCTGTCCAGTTTCCTCGGCACCACTTATTGAAGAGACTGTTTCTTTCTCCATTGTATATTTTCACTTCCTTTGTTATAGATTAGTTGACCATAGGTGCATGAGTTTATCTCTGGACTTTCTCTTCTGTTACACTGGTCTATGTTTCTGTTTTTGTGCCAGTACCATAATGTTTTGATTACTATAGCTTTGTAATATAGTCTGAAATCAGGATACCTGATTCCTCCCACTCTGTTTTTCTTTTCAAGGTTGCTTTGGCTATTTGGGGTCTTTTGTGTTTCCATACAAATTCTGAATTTTTTTGTCCTAACAACTATCCTGTCTCTAAGGAGAGCAAAATGGTGCTTATCTCCCAATCCTGTAAAGTAAAATGGAGACACAGAAATAAAAACATAAGAAAACAAAGTGGGGAAAAAAAGAGAGGAAATATTTTAAATGACTTCAAGAAAATCTGTCTTTAGTTTTCTTGAGGTACAATTTATATACAATAAAATTCATCACAGAATTCAATTAATTCTGACATGTGAACAGTTATATAATTATTACCACACATGTCATTTCCTTCATCCTAAAAAGTTTCCTCATGTCCCTTTGCAGTTAACTTCCTTTAGCCTCAGGCTCTGACAAGAACTCATCTGCTTTCTTTCACACTAGTTTTGCCTTTCCTAGAGTTTTATATAAATGAAATCATATAATATGTAGCCTTTCACATTTAACTTCAAGAAAACCTTATAGATGAAAACAGCTGATAGGTTAAGAAAGGCAAGAAAAATAACTAAATAACAAATTTCACCAGTCCAAGTGTCCATTGACTTTAGCCTCATCCTAAGTAATAATTTCCAAGAAACAAACTGAGTTATACTAGTATTATTACTATGTACTAGTTATATTTTGCTAAAACTCATTAAAAATAAATACATAATAATTGACATTAAAATGCATATCTAATTACCACTAATATGCACCTGATATTACCATCAGTGATAAACCTTCCTTAGGAAAGTACTGCATGGAAAGATCTCAACAGTCTAATTCTAACAGTCTTATTCTCTCAGTCACTGATTTTAGCCATGTCTGAAAGTGACCATCTGGAAAATTTATAAGTAGTTATGATATCCAAATTCACACTCGTAGTATTATAACATGTACACATTTTCCTTACTTTGTCCAGGCAAATAGTTGGTTATGAGAGTGTAGTATAGTCATCACAAGCATACAATAGAAAGTATACCAGAACAATTTGTAATGGAAGGTCTATGAACAATCCATGTATGTGTGTTAATTCTTCTTGTACGTGTTACACTTACTTGTTATTATTTCTATTCTTGTAGACTAAGACTCAGCAGCTTTGTGTGTGTCTTTATGTGATTGTAGCAGATCCAACAAACTGAGCCATTAAAGAGTGCTTTAGGAGTTAAGAGCACTGATAATCAGATTCATGAAAACCCATGTGTTTCTGTAGATAATGCATTTTCCTTATGATATTAGAACTCTGAGGTGTCCCAAAGGGCCACAGAAATAAGAAAAGGTCTAAGTTTAATTTAAATTTTCATCTTTAACAACTGTTGTGGCTTGTAAGGCTGGAGAAAGTTATGAAGTGTGATGGATAACCACTGTCAGGAGTTCCAGGTGGGTGCGTCCCTCACCCACTCCTCCACTGTTACTGAGGTGAACTCAGGTCTGATTAGAATACCTGAGGCAACTTTGAAATACAAAAGTGTGCCAAGGCTGAATGGAGGGGTGTGTGGAAATAGGAGTGGTGCAGGAATAACCACCTTGATCAAATGGATGAGTTGCAGGCCTTTTATAACATTCAGAAGGAAATAAACAAGGAGCTGGATGCCCAATTTACCCTGCTTTGACTAGCTATTTGGTAGGAATAGTAGATTAATCCTGGGTTTTGAACAAAGTTGGGGGCCCATTTGAGTCTTTGTTTTTATCATTATTTGTCATGTTGTGGAGACCTATAAGAAACAGTTTTTCAGATCTCCGAAGTTATGACCAACCTAAATAGCATATTGAAAAGCAGAGACATTACTTTGCCAACAAAGGTCCGTCTAGTCAAGGCTATGGCTTTTCCTGTGGTCATGTATGGATGTGAGAGTTGCACTGTGAAGAAAGCTGAGTGCCGAAGAATTGATGCTTTTGAACTGTGGTGTTGGAAAAGACTCTTGAGAGTCCCTTGGACTGCAAGGAGATCCAACCAGTCCATTCTAAAGGAGATCAGTACTGGGTGTTCATTGGAAGGACTGTTGTTGAAGTTGAAGCTCTAATAGTTTGGCCACCAGATGTGGAGAGCTGACTCACTGGAAAAGACCTTGATTCTGGTTAAAACTGAGGGCAGGAGATGGGGACGACAGAGGATGAGATGGTTGGATGGCATCACTGACACAATGGACATGGGTTTGGGTGGACTTCGGGAGTTGGTGATGTACAGGAAGGCCTGGTGTGCTTCATGGGGTTGCAAAGAGTCAGACACAACTGAGCGACTAAACTGACTGACTGACGCTACTTGATAAATATACTAAATGCTAGCTATTAAATCGTCTTTCACGGAAGGCCATTTGAAAATGAAATCTCTATATTTGGTGGTAATTTCATAGTTCCAAATCGTAATTAACTAAAAATTGGTCCTACTTAACCATGTAGTTACATATTTGTTGTTGTTTAGTCATTAAGTTGTGTCCGACTCTTTGTGACCCAGGGACTGTAGCCCACCAGGTTCCTCTGTCCATGGGATTTCCCAGGCAAGAATACTGGACTGGGTTGCCGTTTCCTTCTCCAGGCGATCTTTCCAACCCAGGGACTGAACCCACATTTCCTGCATTAGCAGTCTGATACCGCTGATACCTAATTCTACCTTAGACAAATGAAGACTTTTCTATTGGTAACATGAAATCATTTTCCTCTTATCCTCTAGAGACTGCTCTGTGTTCAAGTTGCTGCTATGAGTGCAGGTCTTACGACTGTTTCTTCATTTAACAGGCAATGTTAATAGCATATTTACTTGCACTGATATTAAGCCTTTTCACCTTAAAACTGTAAATTCAATTTAAAAACTGAAGCTTAAATTTTATGCTATCATAAACAAAGCCCACTTTGTAATCAGAATTCTATTCCCCACCTCCGGACCCCCACCACCCG
>SJYA01000735.1:2432761-2469241 GCA_006410615.1 Neotragus moschatus
ACAGAGGATGAGATGGCTGGATGGCATCACTGACTCGATGGGCATGAGTCTGAGTGAACTCCAGGAGTTGGTGATGGACAGGGAGGCCTGGAGTGCTGTGATTCATGGGGTCGCAAAGACTCGGACGCAACTGAACTGAACTGAGATATTATAATGGACAAAAGATGCCCATTACAACCTAAGATGGGTTAAAGTTGATTTTAGAAAAGTTACAAAAGACTGTATGATTTATGTATGGTGATTAAGCACCCAAGACAGCTTTTTGCAAAACAGCTTGCTTCCTCATTAGTGGCAGAATAACAAATCTTATTTGGGCATTTTGGAGTTAAAGATTTGGAGCTAGGTAAGTTAATCCTGCCTCAGACTTGAGCTACCCAGTGTCTTCCTCTGAGCTGTTTCCTGTTTTTCAAAGTTGCTTCTTCACCAACTCTGGACACTTAAGTGTGGTTAAAACAGCTTCAGTGGCAGCCTAAACCCTGTGAGAAGTGTGGTCTTGCTGGAGTTTGTATGTCAAGAGAGCACCTGTGCATTCTTAGGATAGAGTTTTCCCAGGACAGTAGAAATAAAATCCTATATGTAAATCATGAATATACTTCATAGACTGGATGAGGCCAGTAATAATTGTAGAGTATCTTGCAAAACAAAAATATCAGAAACTGATAGCCCTTTTGTCAGTTTATGAAATCTCTCTTAAAGGTGTGCCAAGAGAAGGTGCAAGTTGCTAGGAATTCTACCAGAGTCAAGGGAAGAGGCAGCATAATGATAATGGCCAGTTTTACAAGTTCTCCCCTTCACTAAAATAATATAATCCCCAAATCCTTACATTGTATTTTGATGTTAGTAGTGCTTCATAAGCCAAATAGCAATGAATCATTTTCTGGAGCAATGGAAGGACAGGGCTTGAGAAATCCTGAATATTGAAAAGAAGAAAAAATCCATTATAATTTTTGCTGTTTCTGGCTCATTTCCTTTGAAAAGGTAGAGAGTCTTAATAAGTGCCTCTTATGAGTGCCCTTAGATATTACACAGGTAACATAGCTTAGTTTGTGACTTTGAGTCTGTTACTCCATATGCTCTTATGTACACATGGTGGTGTTGAAATGTTGGCTTGTGATTATTTCTTAGTGATTATAACTGTGAAAGTAGGTTAGTAGTAGTTACCTTTGGTCATGTGATACCAATGTGGGAGGAAGGCTCTTGGAAATATACTATGTCAACCTTATAGGAAATCTAGAGAAGCTCAGGAGAAAAGTATACTTTGCTCTCACAGAAAAACTCTATGCAACTGAAATACTTCTCATATTTCTCTTGAACTGTTATACATGGTTAATTGACACTGGGAGTGCAGTTTTTAGAAGCTTATTTTTTCATGAACTAAAATCAACCACATAACTGAAATTCAGATTTAAGATATTAAGATAAATTTGTTATTTTCTCATAAATAATTTTAAATTTATCATACAGCCATTTCCTCAAGTGGTGGAAGTTCAAAGCAGTGCTGAAAAACAATATGCTTTAAGAGCGCTCTTTTGTCAGGTCACTTAATTTTGAATATTATGGAGCTTTTTCTTAGTGTTTACTTACCATACTTAAAACTAAGTTCTTGATTTCCCTACCCAGTCCTTCCATGCCTTTCCTCGTCCCAGCAAATGGCACCATTATTCACTCAGTTGCTCAAGCCAAAAATCTAGGCAACATCATAAAATCCTCCCCCTCTTTATTCCCAGATCTAATCTATCAGCCTACTTCTTCAAAGATAATGAGTCATCTCTCACCTAATTTGAGTTTTGGCAATAGCCTCTTAACTGATACTCCTGCATCCACTCAGGTCACCCTGTAATCTACTCTCCACCTCTGCCAGGCTGATCCTTGTCAAATGTGAATCAGATCATAGTCACTCTGTCCTAAAGCATACTAGTGGCTTCCCCACTTGAGGTAGCCTGTGAGTCGTACGTGATCTTGTCCCTGCATCTCTCTCTGACTTCATGTACCTCCTCCTCATTCTCTAAGCACTAACCACAGTGGTCTTCATATCTGTTCTGACCCTGAAGTCAAAATATTTCCTATTTCCTTGTCAGTTAGATCTTGTTCACATGTCACTATCTCAGGAGAAGCCTTCCTATTTAGTCTCCCATGCTTCTTCTAGGCCAACATTTTAATTTTTCATAGCATCCATCTAGCTCTGAAATTATTTTATGACCTCTCAGCCCTCACTAGACCAGTGAGACTAGGAACTATGTCAGTCTATTTTACTTCCCCATCCTTAGCATCTGAACCAGTGCCTGATTACACAGAAGGTAGAGTATATATTTGTGAAAGAATGAACTATTTATAAAATAAAATTTTATTGATTTGAATTTCTGCTATATCATCTCATTTTCTGATAAAAGTTCCAAGGGACTCAGGGTAACAAGTTTAGCAGAAATAAAGTTTAGTAAAATGAAGAGGACAGTAAACTTAGCAAAACTAAAATTAGCTATTTTAGAAAACATTTACTAAGAAGCTATGTTTAAAATTTTTTTTCCCATTTAAACAATGTATATGCCAGTGTATAAACAGATTTGAATATACTATTGTATTTTATTCTTCTTCAGATATATTGGGTGTTAGTAAGTGGTTGATAGTAAATTGTTCCATAGTTAATTGCCAGAGAGTTTGCTGATTGTTTAGCTGAATTCTAAAACAGTTCTCTTAAGTTTCTCCAAAGATTTTAGAAGTCATACTTCATTTATAACTAAGCCTAGACAACTTTGTATTTTTAATGTTTGTTTTCAGAGAGACATTCTGAATACTTACACAAAAGGTTTTAAGTACCATAATTAAAGAACACAACTGAAGTAAAGCTTTAAAATTATATAAACATATTTCATTATTGTCCATAACAGGAACTGTATTTGTAGGATGGAAAATCTTTAGTACACTTTTAGACCAAGGTGGAATTAAATAGCTTAGGTACATTTCCATTTAGCTTTTGACTGCTTGGTCTACTCAGAAGAAGAACGTAATTCATTTGCCTTCTAATACTTTTAAATCTGATATAGAAAAAGTAAACTGTTAAAGGTGCACCATTAAGTATGCAAACTGTGAAGAAGGTCCAGTTAGTACTGAGTCACAACTGTGAATCTGTTCAAATTTTACTTCATCAGAGCTGACTTTTCTCCCACCTCACTGCTTATTCCCACTAAGGAAATTGGAGTTATTTAGACTGTAAACTGGACATTTTCATTTTTATATACATCTTGTGTACATTTTCAAGTGGTGATATCTTTTTCTAACCAGTTTCTTAAGTAGTTAAAGTAGTAATCATTTATTACTGTGATTATCATGCCTATATATACATATGCATGTTTTTGCATTTTAATGAATCAGCTAATAGACTTAATTGCTCTGGATTCTGTATTAGCTCGGAGAAGGAAATGGCAACCCACTCCAGTGTTCTTGCCTGGAGAATCCTAGGGACAGAGGAGCCTGGTGGGCTGCCATCTATGGGGTCGCACAGAGTTGGACTCGACTGAAGCGACTTAGCAGCAGCAGCAACAGCTGTATTAGCTACTTCACTGAACAACTTTTTAAATCTTAAATTTACACTGACATCAGCCCCTGAGTTCTAACTTAAAAAAAACTGACATGTACTTCTAGGGTTTTTTTGGTTTTGTTTTGGCCTTGCCATGCAGCACGTGGGNATGAAGTTTAGTAAAATGAAGAGGACAGTAAACTTAGCAAAACTAAAATTAGCTATTTTAGAAAACATTTACTAAGAAGCTCTGTTTAAAATTTTTTTTCCCATTTAAACAATGTATATGCCAGTGTATAAACAGATTTGAATATACTATTGTATTTTATTCTTCTTCAGATATATTGGGTGTTAGTAAGTGGTTGATAGTAAATTGTTCCATAGTTAATTGCCAGAGAGTTTGCTGATTGTTTAGCTGAATTCTAAAACAGTTCTCTTAAGTTTCTCCAAAGATTTTAGAAGTCATACTTCATTTATAACTAAGCCTAGACAACTTTGTATTTTTAATGTTTGTTTTCAGAGAGACATTCTGAATACTTACACAAAAGGTTTTAAGTACCATAATTAAAGAACACAACTGAAGTAAAGCTTTAAAATTATATAAACATATTTCATTATTGTCCATAACAGGAACTGTATTTGTAGGATGGAAAATCTTTAGTACACTTTTAGACCAAGGTGGAATTAAATAGCTTAGGTACATTTCCATTTAGCTTTTGACTGCTTGGTCTACTCAGAAGAAGAACGTAATTCATTTGCCTTCTAATACTTTTAAATCTGATGTAGAAAAAGTAAACTATTAAAGGTGCACCATTAAGTATGCAAACTGTGACGAAGGTCCAGTTAGTACTGAGTCACAACTGTGAATCTTTGTTCAAATTTTACTTCATCAGAGCTGACTTTTCTCCCACCTCACTGCTTATTGCCACTAAGGAAATTGGAGTTATTTAGATTGTAAACTGGACATTTTCATTTTTATATACATCTTGTGTACATTTTCAAGTGGCGATATCTTTTTCTAACCAGTTTCTTAAGTAGTTAAAGTAGTAATCATTTATTACTGTGATTATCATGCCTATATATACATATGCATGTTTTTGCATTTTAATGAATCAGCTAATAGACTTAATTGCTCTGGATTCTGTATTAGCTCGGAGAAGGAAATGGCAACCCACTCCAGTGTTCTTGCCTGGAGAATCCTAGGGACAGAGGAGCCTGGTGGGCTGCCATCTATGGGGTCGCACAGAGTTGGACTCGACTGAAGCGACTTAGCAGCAGCAGCAACAGCTGTATTAGCTACTTCACTGAACAACTTTTTAAATCTTAAATTTACACTGACATCAGCCCCTGAGTTCTAACTTAAAAAAAACTGACATGTACTTCTAGGGTTTTTTTGGTTTTGTTTTGGCCTTGCCATGCAGCACGTGGGCTTTCGTGATGGCTCAGACAGTAAAGGATCTGCCTGCAGTGCCAGAGACCCAGGTTCAATCCCTGGTTTGGGAAGACCCCTGGAGAAGGAAATGGCACCAAGAATATTGGCGTATTCTTGCCTGGAGAAGTCCATGGACAGAGGAGCCTGGCAGGCTAGGGTCCATAAGATCGCAGAGAGTGAGACATGACTGAGGGCATAAGGGACCTTAGTTCCCTGATCAGGGATTAAACCCATGCCCCCTGTGGTGGAAGCACAGTTTTAACTGCTGGACTGTCGGGGAAGTCCCTGTGCTAGGTTTTGATGAAGCCTCCGTATACCTTGTAATATATAAATAACTGCCTGTGTGTGTTCAGTCCAACTCTTTGAGACACCATGGACTATATAGCCTACCAGGCTTCTCTACCCATGGAATTTTCCAGGTAGGAATACTAGAGCGAGTTGCCGTTTCCGTCTCCAGGGGATCTTCCTGATCCAGGTATCTAACCTGTGTCTCTTGCAGCTCCTGCATTGGCAAGGGGTTTCTTTACACCACATCACCTGGGATGCATGGATGAGCAAAACAGAAAGTTCCAACTCTTACCTGACTTAGGCAACAGACCACATATAACAATAAAGATTCACCTCCAAGGTTATCTGTAAGCAGCATCAGGGGGCTATTAGAGTTGTTAGTTGCTTCAATGAGAAAGGAAACATACTTTAAACATTTGTGACTTTTTTTTTCTTTCTGTATTCATTTTAGAGTTTTTGTGTTAAGCCACAAAGATTCTTTAGGTTAAAGCCAAGTTTTACTTGGATTGAGATTGTGCAGCCAAACAGGGAAAACATTAGTTTTTTTCGAAACTTGAGATCAGAAGTAAACAGGGAAAATGGTTTATCTCCACAGCAGTCATCCATGAAACTCATCTGCAAAGATTTATTCCACCATTACCCTGACTCATCACCCTATCCGTAAGCTTTAAGGCATTATTATTCCTATTTTTTCAAATGGGAAAATATACATTATTCTTCCAGTTGTTTTTTATTGGTAAAATATTGTAACCATATTAAAATGTAATAAATACAGATTATAATGAACACAGAAAACAAAAACAAATTTTCAACAGTGGCTATTACCTAAATTCATGGAAAAGAAATTTGTAATAATACCTCTTCATATCTTTAAATCCACAAGGATTTAATGTTGCAATTGTATAGACGTATATTTTGCAATTCAGAGGTGGTTTGAGAAAAGATTACAGAACAGAGTATTTTTTTTCCACTGCTGCTGCTGTTGCTTTCATCCAGGTTTTCACAGTGTCACTATGAAGACTAGAAGAGATCGTTTCCAGTATCTCATTGTGCAGATGGAGNGTTGTATAGACATATATTTTGCAATTCAGAGGTGGTTTGAGAAAAGATTACAGAACAGAGTATTTTTTTTCCACTGCTGCTGCTGTTGCTTTCATCCAGGTTTTCACAGTGTCACTATGAAGACTAGAAGAGATCGTTTCCAGTATCTCATTGTGCAGATGGAGAGCCTTAAGAAGTCATTGACTATTGACTTGATGAGTGTTCCACACTTAAATAGTAACAGTACCAAATTCTGCTTTCAGTTCATTGTTTTATGTTGTATATCCCCCCAGGCAGCTGCTTGTCTTTCCCAAATAGAGATTGTTCACCAAGAGTAAACGAAATACCTTTTTTTAATTTTTCTCCCAAGTGTCTGGTTCTGTAGAGGCTATGCACGTCCTTAAATCCAGTATGTTTATAAAAATTTATACTCGCCTGTGATTTTGAATTTAAGATACCGAAGTATTAAAAGTATCTTAATCATAATGGGGCTTCCCTGGTGGCTTGGTGGTAAAGGACTCATCTGCCAATGCAGGAGACATGGATTCAGTCCCTGGATGGAGAAGATCCCCTGGAGAAGGAAACGGCAACCCACTCCAATATTCTTGCCTGGGAAACCCCATGGACAGAGNTAAAAGTATCTTAATCATAATGGGGCTTCCCTGGTGGCTTGGTGGTAAAGGACTCATCTGCCAATGCAGGAGACATGGATTCAGTCCCTGGATGGAGAAGATCCCCTGGAGAAGGAAACGGCAACCCACTCCAATATTCTTGCCTGGGAAACCCCATGGACAGAGCAGCCTGGCAGGCTACAGTCCATAGCGTTGCAAAAGAGTCGGACATGACTTAGCAACCAAACAATAAGCACGATACTTACTTTATATTCTTTATCGCCAGAAAAGAAGCTCATCAATAGCAAATCAGTGTATTTTATCTAGTTTTTACATAATTTCAAGTTCTTTCGTTGCAATTTACATTCTGTTTTTCTGGTATTTTCTAATTCAAGTATTTCTTTTTCATATAGGTTACTCACTATAAACAGTACCCACCCAACACAAGCAAAGTTTATTCCTACTTTGAATGCCGTGAAAAGAAGACCGAAAACTCGAAAATAAGGAAGGTGAAATATGAGGAAACAGTATTTTATGGATTGCAGTACATTCTTAATAAGTATTTAAAAGGTATTGCTTTTCCTAATATGTTTAAAAAACTGTTTTCATATACCTCTTCATAGTTGTTCTCCTATACTGTCATATTTTATTATTTGAAGTAACTTTTTGAAGAGTCTAATTTTGATATTAATTATATTAGGGGTTCTTTTGAAATTTTTAGAAATCTGTTAATTTGAAAGTATTAAATTGCATAATTTGTATGTATTTGGTGTTCTAAATATGAGAGAGATTTTCTGAAACTAATAAGCTTGGGAATAAATTTAGAGAAGTGAATAACTTTCTGAGAGTCATCTGGTTTGTTGGCAGACTTTAGTCACTAATTCAAAATAAAGGATTTGTTACTGACCTGGAAACTCATTTTGAGTTGTGATAGCAGTTATAATTAGAATATGTTTATGCTAGTCAGTTTTACCTTAAAGGCCTATTTTTCAAAACCACTTGTAACTGTAGACTTAGTCTCAAATGCATTTTAAAGAAGCAGAATCCCCAAAATAATTTCTGTACTTTATTATTTGGAAGTCCATTTGGAGGGTGGGGAAATGGTTCCAAAGATTTCTAGACATTTTGGAAAACTTCATTTTTACCTTTTCACTTAAAAGTAATCTCAGAATTGAATACAGATTAAGTTGAATTTTATGCAGATAATTTTTTCTGTAACATTGGCAGTTTTAAGATTAGATAATTAAGATATATTATGCTATTGAAAATATACTTGAATATCTAAGGTACTTCATTGGAACACAATTACCCAAGATATTTTAAATAAGTTTACTAGTGATCTTATTTAGAGAGTTACCAAAGACTAATGTTACACTTCAATTTCCTTCAGCTTAAAAGCTTTATAAAGTGTTATTTATTTTATTAATTACAGCTAAAATATATGGTTTGTTATAGGCCAGCATTCTAAGAACTTTAATTCAAATGTCATAACTCCTTTAGTTCTCACAACCATGCTATAAGTAGGTATTATCCTCATTTTATAGATAAAGTTAGCTAAAGGTGTATGGAGGTGGGTGGCAGCAACTTAGGAACTGTGAAAATTATTGGACTGTGAGCCTCCAAAGATATACTTTATGAATAAAGTAAACAGGTTAACCTGGAAACCATATATCAAAGGCTTACTCTCAAATCTGAAGACTGTATAAATTAACACAGGTTTTCTAAAAAGCTCCCTAGAAGTGAATTTGTTACTATAATTTAAAATACATATACATACACACATATAAAAATCTCTTCTACTGCAAATTTATTTTTCACATAATAAATTAACTTTTATGCTTCTGCTTATGAGTGGTTGGAAATGCAGATTCCTTTTCTGACTCTGCTGTTGACTCTGGGTAAATCAATTAACATTTCAGTTCTTGTTTTTTAATCCATAGAATGTGTGAAATAGCTAGAGACATTAATCCTATGGCAACTCACCAATTCACAGCATGCCTTCAGAAATGTAAACAGGAGATGTTTATTTTTTTAGGTAAAGTAGTGACCAAAGAGAAGATCCAAGAAGCCAAAGAAGTATACAGAGAGCATTTCCAAGATGATGTCTTTAATGAAAAGGGATGGAACTACATTCTTGAGGTAAAAAATGTGTATTTTGTATTTTGGTTTTACTTTTAGTTCAAAATTTCTTGCCATGGAATTTGAATAGAAGATTAGGCTATACAGTTGATCTTTGAAAACCAGGTTTGAGTTGCACAGGTCCACTTCTACATGGAGTTTCTTTCAGTAGTAAATACTACAGTACTACAAGCCTGCAGTTGGTTGAATCTGCAGATGCAAAACCACAGATAGTGAGGAACTGCGGTTACAGAGGCTGACTGTAAGTAATACCTGGATTTTTGACTGTTGGCAGGGGGCGCCTCTAAACCCCACATCATTCAAGGATCAGCATGCTTACAACTATTGTCTGTATGGGGACCTATAACTAATATCTATTTAGATATTCTTGTGAGAAGTTAAAGGTACATTTAATTGTTTTTCCTGATGATTAGTATTGAGAATCTATAGCATGTCTAAGCAATTTGATACAATATGTATTACAGTTTAAATAACTAGCAAATCAGAAAGGTGATTTAATCCTTTATCTGAAAATACATTATGATTAAGAAAGGCCATGGGGCAACTTGAAATTTTAAGCCTATTTTCTGGACTGTGGAATACCTAAGAAAATAGATGGTATGAATCTGTCACTATACAATTCTAGGATGTTTCCTTTACTGAATAGTTAGAATAGTTTGGTACAGATCTGTGAAATGAATTTTCATTCTTTATTGTACTGTAATATCCTATCTAACACATTTGGATTCCTTGCTTAAACTTCTGGGCATCCAAAGACATGGAAATTGAGTTACAAGTTGAATTGTCCCCTGGCTGTTTTCTTTATTACATAAGTAGGTGAAGAATGGGATCTACTGACATCTTTCCATGTTAATTATCTCTAAAATGAATGTCTTTTTCATTGTAAACTACCAAACACAAAGTGATAAGAAATGCTTTAACTTTCATGCCTATGTTTTAATACTGAATTTTACTATTTGGTAATTTTGGCTCCGTGAAGAAGTTGGGTAAGCACTCTGCTAGTTTTCCATATCTTAAGTAAGGTCAGTAAAATCTGTTGGCTAACTGCCACATTTAACTCATTTGATTTGTTTTGAGGATAACAGTATGGTTAACTTAGATGATACTTAGTAATATAATTCTCAGTCATCAAGGTGGTAAATCTTTTCATTTTATATTCAGAGAATCTTAGGGATTCATAGATTCTCTAGAAATCTTGTGTAATCCGATTTTACAAGCATAGAATCTGAGACCTGGAGAATCGTGAATTTTTTTAATCTAGTTATCTTGTCCCAAATCACATAAACTGCTAGGATTTCTGAAACAACCTACCTTACTAGCCAAAAGCTAACCAGCTTTTAACTTTAAAAAAGGGGGGGCTTAATTAAGTATCTAGTAACATGTTGTGTAGCCACTATATCCTCAGCCTAATCTGGGACAGACTTGTTGCACTTGGATGTTGATTGTGAAAGTTCTAGAAACTGTACTTACAGTTAGTCTGTCTACTACCAAAATAGTGTGAGGTCTACTACCAGTATAGAGAAAAACCTATTCAAGATTCTTCTACTGGCAGAGAGTTCTTTTCTTTTTTAGTTCGTTCATTTTATTTTGCTCTCTAATAGTAGTTCATTATTTTATCTTCCAGTTATTAGCCTTTCTTTTATGGAAAAGAAGACTACTTAGAAGATAGTACTCTTAGAATATGTTGGAATAAACTCTTTGAAGGAGAAAGAAGAGGAAAACAACTTTNCTTTTCTTTTTTAGTTCGTTCATTTTATTTTGCTCTCTAATAGTAGTTCATTATTTTATCTTCCAGTTATTAGCCTTTCTTTTATGGAAAAGAAGACTACTTAGAAGATAGTACTCTTAGAATATGTTGGAATAAACTCTTTGAAGGAGAAAGAAGAGGAAAACAACTTTGTTTTGAAATTATGTTCAAGTGACAAATTTTCTTAGCAAAAGTACTTTGACAGCATAAAATTTTTTAAATTAGTAATACTAAACTGTTAATCAAATAGCTAATTTTTTCAGGAGGATAAGCATATTCTGACCCTATAACTAGCAATATAGTAAGATCTATAATTGTAATTTCTCTGACAGTAAGTTTAGCTTCTGTAAAATATAAAGAACCTTATTTAAACAGGTAATGGTGTACCATCTGTTGAATGAATAATTTCATTATTGTCTTTTACCAGAAATATGATGGGCATCTTCCAATAGAAGTAAAAGCTGTTCCTGAGGGCTCTGTCATTCCTAGAGGAAATGTTCTCTTCACAGTGGAAAACACAGATCCGGAGTGTTACTGGCTTACAAACTGGGTTGAGGTGAATTGTTTTTAGTTTTGCTTTTCATTCTTAACATTAATTGTAGATGTAAAAACCATTCAACTGGAATTCTAGTTTAAAAATTGCTACTAATAAAGTTATGTAACCTCCTACCACTTCCTAAACCTTTCAGGCCTCAGTTTCCTCACCTATAAAATGACAGTTGGACTAAATTACCTTCCAGTAAAATCTAATCTTAAATTATAAAAAAATCATTAACAGTTAAAACTCAGCTAGCCTCCATTTTATTTGTTGCAATTCTAAATGTACACCACCACAGAGAAAGATTATAAAAACAGCACAGATACATCTTTAGTAACTTAAGACATTTTAGTAATGATTTTCTTTATTCTTATCTAATCAGTTTAGAGCCTAGACTCGACCACCTAGTATTTCTCATCTAAATACATTCAAAGTTCACTATAGAAATTTTACCTTATTATCTGAGAGGTGTTCACTTGGTGCTTTGTATGCTTTATCTCACTAGTTTATTGGTAAAACTAATTTGTTGTTGTATTATAAAATAATACATTTGGGATTCATTTATAAAGACTAGAAACAGTTTAGAAAAACTTTTAATACCCTAACAGGCTCTGAAACGATGAACAATTAACTAAAATAAAGATTTAAAATAGTTTATTGTTATGTGTTAAAACTGAATTGTGCGCTCAGAGTAAAAGGAAACATTAACACTTCTCATACTCCTTTACTGACAGATACTTTACTTTGAGGGGATGNTGTTGTTGTATTATAAAATAATACATTTGGGATTCATTTATAAAGACTAGAAACAGTTTAGAAAAACTTTTAATACCCTAACAGGCTCTGAAACGATGAACAATTAACTAAAATAAAGATTTAAAATAGTTTACTGTTATGTGTTAAACTGAATTGTGCGCTCAGAGTAAAAGGAAACATTAACACTTCTCATACTCCTTTACTGACAGATACTTTATTTTGAGGGGATGGAATTATAAAAAAGAGTAGAAGAGTTCTTAAAGAACCACATCATCTAGTGTATCTTTTACCTTCAGTGCCAAAAGATCCCAAACAGATAAATCTTACTTTTAAAATCATCATTTATGAATCACCCTTTTTCACTTTTTTTCTTTTTGGTTTTCCAGTTGAGGATTTGGTCAATAAGTACTCTTCCCCTGTGTTGAACTGGAGTCTCATAAAGCAGATATTTATGACACAGAACTAGTTCCATGTCTGCCTTCCTTTTCATGTATGTTTTTCTTTAGAAAGTGAAAAGTACTAGCCTTGAAAAAAGTTTTAAGTACCTGTTTTAATTATCATTTAGATGTATTTCACTTAAAAAAAAAAAGTTGATGTTTTCATAAATTGTGGACATCTTAGTAGTAGTTTGTTAGCAAATATAAAAATGTTTTTTAAAGATTATTAAATATAAAATCCAATATGAGATTTAGATTTTGAAGGGGAAAAAGTTCCCTATCTTCATCTGCTTATCTAGTTTACCTTCTATTCTAATATATATTATTTAAATAATTTCAGTCCTTGGTATGTATTTTTATCTAAGGCACAAAAATATATGTTCTGAAACAATCCCTTTCTGATAGATCCTGTGGGGTTTTTTGTGTGTTTAAATACCATGTCTCCAGAAAACACTTTCTCAGAATGACTTTGCTTCTTCTGTGGGTTAGAGGAGGTTCATCTTTCTCTTAGCCATCTCCCACCCAAGTTTACTACCTTGTAAATCCAGTCTGTTACCAAATCCAAAAAGCTTGTTATTTAAAAACTCGAGATTTTCTTCAGGAAATCCTTAATTTAAAACATTTAAAATAATAGTGCTTAATAGTATTCTTTCCATTTCACCCTCCCCCTATGCACAAAGTTTGTCTTCCTGTGGTGTTTATTTTTTGGCCTCATTGCACAGTCTGCAGGATCTTAGTTCCCCAACCAGGAGTTGAACCAGAGCAGTCAAAGTGTCAAGTCCTAACCACTGGACCACCAGGGAATTCCTTGTGCAGAGTTATTAATAACATTCTTTTATTCACCATACACTGAATTTTAAAACCCAGTAAAATTACTGAATTGCTTTATCAATTTTAATATCAGTGCTAGTAGAAATCTTAGTCCTCAAATCAGATTTCAGAATGTATTTAGGAGAGCTTAAGAGTTCTTCAAAGGTATCTCAGACATAAGAGGGGCTGAAGAATGAGCATGTTAGGCTAAACTTAACAGTTTCTTCCAACCAAAGAAACAAAACTTTTTTCTGTTAAAAATCAAAGATAACTTTATAAACTATTACACTGATCAAATGCCCTCATTTCACAGATGAGGAAATTGAGCCCTGAAGGGCAAACGGACTAGTTAACAGAGTNGCTAAACTTAACAGTTTCTTCCAACCAAAGAAACAAAACTTTTTTCTGTTAAAAATCAAAGATAACTTTATAAACTATTACACTGATCAAATGCCCTCATTTCACAGATGAGGAAATTGAGCCCTGAAGGGCAAAGGGACGAGTTAACAGAATAGGTCCAGTCCCCTGTCTACTACTATTCCACACCGTTTCTCATTCTTTGAAATTCTTTACTCTGCACAGTAATGATATAATGAACACTTCTTAAATACAACTTGCAGGTTCTCTTACTTTAGTCTTAGTTTTCAGCTAAAAATTTTATCTTGATTTGTGTGGGCAAATTGCTGTTTTGGAGAAGTTTCCAACAAGGCCTATTTTATTAGACCTTGGATTAACCCAAACTAACTTGCCTTTTTTTCCCTTGCTTACATCTACAGTGATCTTTTTTAAAGGGGAGTGATTTTATTAAGAGTATAATTTAAGCTGATTTTGTTGGACTATGGAAAGGAAATGGTGATGTGAAGGATCACTGTGTCTCATAGTTATTTCTCTCCTTCCCTGGCATTTTTCGAGGGGTAAGGTCAATCTTCTACCTTTATAACTCAACTAGAGTTTTTCACATTATGTTTTCTATCTTTCTCATACTCCTAAATAATATCATTCTAAGTTAAATTAAAATTATGAGTTGATTGAATTAAATCAGCAAATGAATATTGATTACTAGTTATATACCACAGAAGTGCTGGGCACAGATATTAGAGTAAGGTATGTGTTACTTAACAGCCTTTGGAGGAGGAGCAATTTATTCTTAACTAAACACTAATACAAGTAAGAATGCTAAATTGGTAGACGTAGTGAATTCTGTGTATGGGGGAAAAGACCTTTTCCATTTCATGAAGGTATTCATGAAAGAATGAAGAGTTGAGGTATTCTTTGGATAGCAAGTAGCCCAAGGGAGACTATAGCAAAAAAAAGTGGAATATATCATAAAGGATAAACCCTTAGATGGTAAATAAGGCAAGATTGCAGGAGGCCTCAGATTTCAACATGAATTGGCCTTCTTCCTCTGTGGAATAGATAGCCATTAAAGGATTTTAAGGAATGACACAACCTGAATAAAACTCTGCTTTAGAAGGATAACCAGCGGCAGTATAAAGAGGAAGAGAAGCTAAAGATTATTTAGAAGTAGATACTATGAGTATCATAGGCTGGGTCAGTGGAATCACTGAAATTATGAAAGAATTTCAGAAGCAGAATGCCTAAAGAGGTGATTTGTCATAGAGTTCAAGTAAGGAGTTGGATCAGTTTTCTACTGTTACATAACAAACTACCCCCACCCCCTCAAAAAAAGGCTGTTACTTCTCATGATTGTGTGGTTGACTGAATGGTTCTCTGCTGGTCTTGCTTGGACTTACCTGTCTGCATTCAGCTTGGAGTTCAGCTCAGATAAGGGACAGTCTAAAATGGCCTCACACCCATGTCTGGACCTCAGCTTAGGTAACTGGGACTGCTGGACCTCTTTCCTTAACTTAGGCTTCTTTACAACAGGGCAGTCTCTAGGTTCTAAGAAAATGAGAGTAGAAGCTATAAAACCTCTTGAAACGGAAGCTTGGAAGTTATAAATATGGCTTCTGCTATATTCTGTTGGTCAAAAGCAAATCATAGGAAAATCCCAGAATCAGGGATGAAGGGAGAGATTACACCTCTTGATGGAAGGAACCACAAAGGACTTGGAGCCATAGTTAATCACAAGAGTCTAATGCAGTTTTTCTTTTTAGGGGACTGAGTTGGGAAGTCCAAGAATAAATAATCTTTTTATTTTTACTTATTTTATTTATTGGTTACTTAGCTGGTATTCAGTAAAAGCTTGTTTTGTAAAATTTAGAAAGTAAGTAGCTTTTTGAGTGAGCACAGACTTGTCATCTTAGCAGCTCTTTCTAAAATTTGAAGCTGCTGTAATAGCAGGCTATCTGGTTTACAAAAAGAATAGGAAATTATGATCCTAGAATGGAGGAGTGAATTCCTAAGTCATAATAATTAATATAGTTGCTGTGATTAGACATTTTTTGGAGTTGCCTGGAAGCCAAGGAAAAGGGGAGAAAACCAAGAGACAGTTCTTATCAGGAAGTAGCAAGTCTTAGTATTAGAAGGTAGCAATTCTTTCATTTCCTCATTTGGAAAACTATATAATAGGAACTGAATTACAAAATAGGGACCTCAGAAGTAAACAGCGTATGCAGAAATGTTTCATGTGGCTCTTTTATAATGACTTTTGATAAATGCCAAGGACATAAAATATAACTCAGTGAATGGAATTGTCTAGTACTAAACAAAAGTATCTCACATACATAACCTACCAGTACTCATATTAGATCCAAGGAAAGTTTAGATCCAGTACTACCTAGAGGAGTGAAAAAATAACTTCTCTAGTTGTATACTATTCAAGGTGCAGTCCATGGACCAGTGCTGGTCCATGAACTCTTCAATGCAAGTCTGCATGAAGAAAAATCAAGGATAAGCATTTAGAAACTTTTATGGCCATTGCCTTAGCATCCAGGTGTGAATATATTTTATAAAACTATTGATCCATAATAGATTGAAAATAAATACATCGGTCCTTCATCACAGATAGTCTTCATAAATATTTGCTTCTTTGGAGCTTTGGATGGAAAAATAGGTAATTCAACATTCTCTACTGTTTGGGGCCTAGTTTGTTTATCCTTCGTATTGCGGATTTGAGAGCTGAGCTCGGCACTGTATCTGAAATACATGTGGTAGGCTTCCCACCATACAGCTGAAATGCCCAATTGGTATTTCTACTAATATGGAAGTCCAGGACATACCTCCAGAGAAAGCTAGGATTTTCCTCAGAAAGAATCCAATTTTTTATGTATTAATGCTTGTGGTTAATTTTATTACTACAGACTATTCTTGTTCAGTCCTGGTATCCAATCACAGTGGCCACAAATTCTAGAGAGCAGAAGAAAATATTGGCCAAATACTTATTAGAAACGTCTGGTAACTTAGATGGTCTGGAATACAAGTTACATGATTTTGGCTACAGAGGAGTCTCTTCCCAAGAGGTAAGAAACTGAAGGGAACCTCAATTAATAAAATATAGATTGTTGGTTAGGTTACCAGTATAAAGTTTTAGGAAGTTACTAGGAAGTTATTTGGGAAGTAAGTCACATTTTGAAATTCCAGAAATTCAGTCAACGATATTAAATACCTAATATGTGTCAGCCTCTGTTAAAGAGACCTGAAATAATAGTCTTCAGTAAATATCTCCTTTATATATGTGATGGATGGATGGACAGATGACTAAATATATGTAATAAACATGGCAGATGTCAGGTAATACTACTGAGAAGCACAAGACAGAGTAGTGGAAAAGAGGATGATGGGAAATGCAGGTAGATCACTATTAATTAAGTAGGTCTCTTTGAGGAGGTAACAGTTGACTTCTCTTTAAAAATAACTGAAGACAGTAACTCCTTTGGGGGCTATGCTCTTTACTTCAAGTATAGGTCTTTTTCTATTTTTGGATGTTGGTTTATGGTTTATTTTGCAGACTGCTGGCATAGGAGCATCTGCTCATTTGGTTAACTTCAAAGGAACAGATACAGTAGCAGGAATTGCTTTAATTAAAAAATACTATGGAACAAAAGACCCTGTTCCAGGCTATTCTGTTCCAGCGGCAGAACACAGGTAAAATTTCTGTTTTCATCCTTCTGTTATCTGACATTGGTTTTCCATAAATAAGCTTCTTCATTTTTGTAACTGAGTCATGTTTTGTTTAACTACACAGATAAGTAGTACACTAAATCTTCTCTATACTGTGTACAAAAACTGATATCAGGGAGGTAGACAAAACTTTTAACTGTCCTAATAGAAACAATTTAGGAGTTCTTTTTCTAACTTTTATATTGCTCTATAAGTTTTATTGGTTAAAAAAATTTTAGCTTCTCTATTGCCATATGCAGGTAAGTCGTATACTTGAAGTCTAGAAGCACTCATTGTGAAACCTGGTCAATGTTCTCTCTTTCCCTGCTCTTCTACATAACTTCACTTATCTTTGTTCTGGAAATTATCTTCTGAACCCAGTACCCTGAATTGTAGATGAGTGAGTTAGCCCTTTTGACGAAAGAAAGAGTGTTCAGATTCTTACGTTTCCTCATTCAAGTTAAACTAGAAAACAATTATAATCCAGGCTATAGCTGCTCTGGTTCTAGAGTTAATTTTACTGAAAGTTAGTGGAGTTTTTTAAATGTATCCAATCCTTATTTCTGATTTATAAAACAAAAACTCAGTGCTAAAACCAGCAATGAGTAAAGCTGAGCTTTGATCCCAGCAATCTACAGGATGCTTCAAGGGATGGAAAGATGTAAAGAATTAATCCTACCTTTTGGATAAAAAAATAGTACACTAGCAACATTCTGGAAAAGGCAATGGCACCCCACTCCAGTACTCTTGCCTGGAAAATCCCATGGATGGAGGAGCCTGGAAGGCTGCAGTCCATGGGGTCGCTGAGGGTCAGACACAACTGAGCGACTTCACTTTCACTTTTCACTTTCTTGCATTGGAGAAGGAAATGGCAACCCACTCCAGTGTTCTTGCCTGGAGAATGCCAGGGACAGGGCAGCCTGGTGGGCTGCTATCTATGGGGTCTCACAGAGTCGTACACAACTGAAGTGACTCAGCAGCAGCAACATTCTGTTCTGTTAAAGTACTCTTAAAATGATACAGTTAAAGTACTGCAGCAGTACAGAGGAAGGAGAGGTAGGGTCATATTCCACTGGTATGATGAAGAAAGGCTTTATAGAGATGGTATGTAAATATTGACTTCTTGAATGTTTGGTAAAATTTAATGGCAGACATTAGGGAATTCTTTATTCTCTGAATAAATATATATTACATACTACCGTGTGTTAAGCATTGTCATGAAAGAGGCAAATATGGATGTGCTTAAGGAATAAGGACTGAAATGTATTTTGTACAGAGATTTTGTAGGGAATGTCAGGTGGGCTGGAAAGACAGGTTAATAAGTAAAAGCCCTCAAGTGTATTTTCACATTGAATGTGCTGGGTTATTCTAATTCCATTTTCAAATGAGGGTGGGCATTGAAGTTTTTGAGCAAAGAAGTAATGTCAGAGAAATGTTGTAGAAAGATCACTTTGATAGTGGGCTATCTTATGAATTGAAGAATAGAGAAAAATGAGAAGTTAGGATTTATAGGAAACTGTTGCAATAATTTTAAGAGATGATGACATTCAGAACCAAGTGGCTAAATAAAAGAAAAGAAGGGATAAACATGAGCAGAGGCTTGGGAAGTGAAATTGCTAAAATGACGACTTGAACTGGGGCTCAATAGAAAATAGATTCAGCTAACATTTAGACTTGAACTGGGGCTCAATAGAAAATAGATTCAGCTAACATTTACTATCATTGCTCTCTTAGTAGGGACTTGAATATTTTCACATGTAAGTTTCAAGACTAGTGAAACTAGGAAAATAAGAGTGACGTTAACAGATCAAGATTTAAGGGTTGCAATATTTTAATTTTTGGTCTTAGATACATGAATACCTTTTAAAAACTTACTAATACTTTTGTTTCAAAGTAATAACATCATGAGTGTGATACTGTAAATCTGAGAATAAAGATATTTTCTTTAAAGAAAGGACTTTCATGTTAATACAGGGTGAAAATCTACTGTGTTTTTATAGCCTCATAATATTTGTTACATCTATAAATCTGACTCCTTAATATATCAGCTGTTCTTAAATACATAAGTCTTTTTAAACAGTAGCATAATATAGTGAAAAGAACTCTAGACTGAAAGGTGGGAAATAGGAGTGACCTTACAGCTGACATACTGGGTGGCCTTGGGCAAGTCATTTATCTCTCTGTTCTTCATTTCCTCCATCCACACAACAAAAGGAGGAACAAAAATTTTTGCATTTCCAACATCAGGTCACTGAGGAAAAATGAACTAACATCTAAGATAACTTTAAAATAAGAAAATGCTAAAATTTAGACATTGCCATTATTGTTATAAATATTCTTTTCTTAAAGAATATATGAATCTGGACTTAGAAATATTCAATTATATACCTCTTCCTCAAACTTTGGAAATGTATCAAATATGATGCTGAAAATTGGAGTAGTAATATAAGTCACTGACCAAATATTTATGATCTCTATATACCAAATAAAATAGGTGTTACGATTGCATTATGTCGAGGGTGCTCTAGGAAATGTCTATGGGATGATGAGATGAGATGAAGATACTCATTTTCCTCCCCAACAAAATGGATCTGGAGTCTGCGGAGGGCATTGTGGAGGTGGGGAAACCTGGGCTAAGGTACAGATTTTGGAAACTCACTATAAGGGTATTTTTTAAAAGCTTTGAGTGGTTTTCACATAGGGAGGTATATATAGAGAGACTAGTGCCCAGGTCATACTGAGGAAGGCGAGCACAGCATCTAGGGGAAACAGAAGAGGACCCAAAGAAACGGGGAAAATCAAAACATAAGATGCGTCAGTGAAGCCATTGGGAAATAAAGCTTCAGGAAAGTTCAGATGCCAAAGAGAAAGCAAGTAAGGTAAAGACGAAACTATTAAGTTTGCTAGACGTGATACACACAGAGTTAGATGACCGTATTGAAATAACCTCTTAAGAGTTGGTTCTTACATTGCAAAGCTCTCCAGTGCTAGTATTCTTTGAGCTTAATTCTCTCCCTTACAGAGAAGACCATAGCAATTCTTGATTTGAAGAAGGGGCTTTCTTTATCCATGTCTTAATTTTCCTTTGAACCTGCAGATGCTTGCATGCAGTGGAGAGTAGGCATCATAGCTACTTTGTTCACTATAAAATAAATTTTATATAAATATACTCTCTCCGTTTCAGTAGTTCTGGATAGTGAAGTCTATATCCCTGAGGTATACATCCTCTGCTGTCCCCAGCATATCATTGTCAACATGAGAGAAGTTGTTACTTTAGTCCTTCAGAGGAAAAAAGAAAACAGTTTCAAAAATAGTATGACTCTTTAAATAGTTTGGAGATAACATATCTGCATGGGATTAAATGAATGGGTTGTTTCGCTTTCCATTATTTTACTTTGGAAAATGAAGTAGGGGCAAAAACTAATAAATTAGGGAGAAAGTAAAATTACAGGGCATGAGAAAATCATAACAATTCTAAAATTCATTATTAGGTTCTCATTAAGAATTTGTTATTTATATTATATATTAGTTAACCAGCAAGTACTTTAGTTAAATGCCATTAATCTGTTCAGAAAGAACCACCATTATTGAGGACAGTATAAAAATTACTGTTACCATTCTTGCCTAATAGAAACACTCACACTATTTCCCATCTTAATTATGTTTAGCTCAAAGTAAATATTGTAATTCTTACTTCCTGGGGATATGTTAGTTAGTAGATAATCTATAAGAAAAATAAATGCCTGTTACAGGCCAATTAACGATACAACAGGTAAAGAGTTAGTTGACTATATATATGTATGATACAGTATAACTAATTGCCTAAGTAAGTGTCTTTTAAGTGTAAGGTTTGGAGAGTAAGAAAGATAAAATATATGTCCTTATTATTATTGGTATATGGTTTTGAAAATTCACAAAAGGGAACTGCATTGCTTAGTGAAATAATGGGAGTATGTGTTCATTCTTTCTAACATCTCAGCATAATGTATAGAGAGTATTTAACAGGTGCTTTTTTAGCTTACTTATTTTAAATGAGATAGGTTCAGGCTTACTAAAAAAGAAAATAACGTAGTTTATCCTTTGGTTGAATATGACTTAAGAGTTTAACATCGTTTATCCTTTGGTTGAATATGACTTAAGAGTTTGAATAACTATTGGAGAGNTGTGTTCATTCTTTCTAACATCTCAGCATAATGTATAGAGAGTATTTAACAGGTGCTTTTTTAGCTTACTCATTTTAAATGAGATAGATTCAGGCTTACTGAAAAAGAAAATAACGTAGTTTATCCTTTGGTTGAATATGACTTAAGAGTTTAGCATCGTTTATCCTTTGGTTGAATATGACTTAAGAGTTTGAATAACTATTGGAGAGATTACTTGCAGTCTTAAAAACTGGCCAAAGGGTGGTTTGGTTTAGCTCAAATATTCAGCTAACCTCTTGATGTGCATTCATTAAACTAAATCACTCAACCTTCTATGCACTGTTGATGGTGTAGTATAGTAAACATGAGATATAATTCAGGAACAGATAATGTGTCTGCCTAAGTAAATCTATATTTTCATTTTGTTTTCTAGTACCATAACAGCTTGGGGGAAGGACCATGAAAAAGATGCTTTTGAACATATAGTAACACAATTTTCATCAGTGCCTGTATCTGTGGTCAGCGATAGCTACGACATTTATAATGCGTGTGAGAAAACATGGGGTGAAGATCTAAGACATTTAATAGTATCAAGAAGTACAGAGGCACCACTAATAATCAGACCTGATTCTGGAAATCCTCTTGACACTGTATTAAAGGTAAATTTTAATACATAACTTGATTATTAAAAGTGCCAATAGACCAGCTACATCAACACTACTTTTAATTTCATTCATACACATACCATTTCCGAACTATCTGGACCAATCCCCTTATTTTAGAGTTGCAGCCCAGAGAGTGTTAATAGATTTGCCCAAGGTCACACATTAATAACTAGAGAAAGTATTTCCAGAGTAAAGGGTTATTAACATGTAACTGACAAATAGACAATTAAGTACTGTTGACTGTTGAATAGATATTTTCTTTTCTACTTACCTTGAAGATTAATAAATCTCATTACCATTTTAACCAGTCCTGTGATTTGGTTACCAAGTTTGTGGTTTCTTTCTCTGCCCTTATCACAAGTTATTGCTGTATCTTTGAAGGTTTTAGTGCAAAAGAAGTATGTGCAAGGTAATGTGGAACAAAAATAATTCGAAAATACTTTTCAAGTAGAGATTCTTTAGTGATACTACTGGTCCTCAATGTAGCCTTGTTGTCTTTTTTTTTTTCTGTCTTTTTTTTTTCTTTCTTTCTTTTTTAAGTCTTTAGGACTTGGTTTACCTTCTTTGAAAAGCACTACTAGAAACAGGTTATTGATGCTTATTACTAGAAAAATAGTGTGCTACTTGCTTTGCTTAATTGTGTCATTGACTCTCCGAACACCTCCATATTACAACTCTTTTATTATAGACAAAGAAACCAGCTTAGGTTAAAATTCACTTGCTGAAGGTCAGACAGCATGTAATAAAATAAGCCAAGTAGCCAGCATAGGTCTTTATGACTATCACCATCTCTCTTTACCACAGTTTCCCAGCTGATGATTAGGTGATGAATTACCCTTTAAAACAGTGGGGTGTAGAATCAAGGAGGTCTTTTCCTATCCTGTTAAGTAATAGACCAGTCTGATGGTTTTATCTTAGTCTGAAATATGAACTGATTTGGGTTTAGCAAACTGAACAGGTTTCATGTTTTTTCTGTTATCTAATAAAAATATACAAACCTAGTTTCAAGAATCAACTGAGTTACCATACAGAATTTTGTCATTGTTAGAATGTTAAACCAGTTTATTTAGAAAAAGGGAGTGATTGTTGGGTAGAACCTTTGAATCTCTGAGGAAGCTTTCTGATAAATTTTCAGTCAGTGTTGAAGTATTTCAACTGCTACCAAACTTTCAATAGTTAGTGAAAGAGTTGCACAACTTGTATATTAAGCAATCTGGCTTTAAAAAAATTGGTGTCATTGTTAAGTGAGAAAGACTTCAGAAAATTCAGCTGGATTCATGTTTGAGTTACATCAGACAAATTGAATTATTGGCACAGGCAGAAAAAAATCCAAGTCAAAAGTATCATCATGAGTTTTTTAAATGATGTTTTATATACCTTTAAAAAATATTATATTAACCATTGTAAATTTCTAATGTTAAAGGATTTTTTTCCTGAATCTAATTAGAAAAATGTGAGGGAAAAATACGTATGTTTTGAGCCACTTTACAGCATAAATTGGCTTTGATAGAAAATTGCATGCCTGTTCTAAAAATCAAATAGAATTGAGATGAAATTTTAGAAGGCTTATACATGGTAACATAAAATTTAAGTAATTAAATTTTTATATTGAAGATTGTTAGCAAAGTCTGTTTAACTTTGGAAAGTTTTTACACTTTTTTTCAGTCTTAGTTATTTTGTGTTGGATGTGTATTTTTCCAAACAGGTTTTGGATATTTTAGGTAAGAAGTTTCCTGTTACTGAGAACTTGAAGGGCTACAAGTTGCTACCACCTTATCTTAGAGTTATTCAAGGAGATGGAGTAGATATTAATACCTTACAAGAGGTATGTATTTTATATTAAAAAGTTTCAATAAGGTAATTCTTATAATTAAACTGTTTACTAATTTGATAACAATAATAATTTAAGTACAATTGTTATTCTTTTAGTAAGACAGTGTATGTCTTTTCTGTTAAATGCTTAAAATTTATGGATAATAGTAACTTAAAATATAGACGTACCAGCCAAACCATACTCACAGTCCTCATTGGCCACTGTGGATGATGAGCCCAAAGAAGTGTCACTAGGAAACAAGAAAATGCTGAAGAGTACTCTTTATATGTAAAAAAAAAAGTCTTATCTTTTTGTTTCTTAACACTGTATGAATAGGTCTCAGTTTCAATAGAATGGAACTTCACATACTCTAATAATGTGAAACCTGAATGATACTAGTCTTTTTGATACTGTGCTTTTTCAGATTTATAGAATGGTTTGTTACCTCCTCTAAATTTAGCCTTGACTGTTACCGCTATTGTTAGAGTTAGCCAAACAGTGTAAGTTTTATATTGTCTTAAACCGTTTTCCTCTTTTGTTTCTCAAATAAGTTTTTAAAGAACTAAAATTTTAATACTTAAAGCACTCCATAACAATTAAGACTATCACTGATAGCATGATATAGATTGTCAACTGTGATAAAGCACTGACATTTTAATGTATACTAGTTTCAGATGATATCCACTTGTATAACACAAGTTACCAAAAGAATTTTCTGTTTGAAAGGGGTGGTGTGGTTAAAGGAAGGTCATTACTCCAGTTATGAACAGTTTGTTTTCTAAAGATTCATTTAAAAGAAAGAACTATTGCATTTAACTCTCAGTACTTCTGTGGTGACATGTATTTAAAGTTCCAAATGAGGTCTGAAATAGATCTCTTAAAATAACAGAAATGAGGTTTCTTCCACTAGCTCTTCCAGGCCGCCTTGCCTAAGATAAGTGGAAACTTCCCCAGCTCCTCTAAGACATTTGGTGTTGGGGCATTAGGGGCTTTGATGTACGAAGGAAGAAATAGAAGAAAAGTCTGCAGCAAAGAGGAGGACCTGAATATAGAAGTCTCAGTTGGCATATTTAATTGCTGTTGTCTTCTAGCTCAGCTGAATTGCAGGTTTCTGACTTGGTGTCAGTTAAGAACTAGTACCCAACCTCCGTTTTAACAGGTCCCTTTCAGATGAAGAAACCTGGGCAAGGTACTGTATAAAAGAATATCTACTAGCCCAGTGCTCTTCCCATTGCTTATCCCTGTCCTTCCTGTTCTTAGGGACAGCTCTTTAAGTTCGGTTGTTCCATCAGGTGTTTGAACTTCTCTTTAAAAACAAGCTCTTCGGCTTTTCTTTTTCTTTTTTTTCATTTTGCTAAATAAAGTTTGAAAATGTATATGCATTTTTAAAGTTGAGAATCAGTTCAGAACTTGAACCTTTTTTAAAAAAATGACTCCATAAACAAAAAGTTAAATCCCAAGACACATAGTCTCTGGCACTGGTAAAACCTTAGAATGGTCAGAGAATGAGTAGTTTGTGTTAATACATACACTCCTTCCCTAAAGGATAATACCTGCTCTCTCTTCATATTGGAGGTGGGTCAAAATAAGTTTTTAGAAGCAAGGAAAGGAATTTATATAGACTTTTTGTCTAGTCAGGTTTCCTTTTAATCTGTATAAAATTTTTTAAAGTAATATTTCCTCTAATTCTGTAACATCCAGTAACATTAATAGAAAAATTCACATAAACTTTAAATTGTCTAAATTTCGCAACTTGTGTTGGTGAAGCTGTATGGGAAGAACACCTTAAAGAAATTGGTCCTACAAGACAGAATAAGACATTAGGTGGTACTGTTTTTTTGTGAATTCCTCATTCTTGTGCTTCTGAGGTGTACCTAAAATCAGGTGACAGGTCTGAANTACTTAAAGCACTCCATAACAATTAAGACTATCACTGATAGCATGATATAGATTGTCAACTGTGATAAAGCACTGACATTTTAATGTATACTAGTTTCAGATGATATCCACTTGTATAACACAAGTTACCAAAAGAATTTTCTGTTTGAAAGGGGTGGTGTGGTTAAAGGAAGGTCATTACTCCAGTTATGAACAGTTTGTTTTCTAAAGATTCATTTAAAAGAAAGAACTATTGCATTTAACTCTCAGTACTTCTGTGGTGACATGTATTTAAAGTTCCAAATGAGGTCTGAAATAGATCTCTTAAAATAACAGAAATGAGGTTTCTTCCACTAGCTCTTCCAGGCCGCCTTGCCTAAGATAAGTGGAAACTTCCCCAGCTCCTCTAAGACATTTGGTGTTGGGGCATTAGGGGCTTTGATGTACGAAGGAAGAAATAGAAGAAAAGTCTGCAGCAAAGAGGAGGACCTGAATATAGAAGTCTCAGTTGGCATATTTAATTGCTGTTGTCTTCTAGCTCAGCTGAATTGCAGGTTTCTGACTTGGTGTCAGTTAAGAACTAGTACCCAACCTCCGTTTTAACAGGTCCCTTTCAGATGAAGAAACCTGGGCAAGGTACTGTATAAAAGAATATCTACTAGCCCAGTGCTCTTCCCATTGCTTATCCCTGTCCTTCCTGTTCTTAGGGACAGCTCTTTAAGTTCGGTTGTTCCATCAGGTATTTGAACTTCTCTTTAAAAACAAGCTCTTCGGCTTTTCTTTTTCTTTTTTTTCATTTTGCTAAATAAAGTTTGAAAATGTATATGCATTTTTAAAGTTGAGAATCAGTTCAGAACTTGAACCTTTTTTAAAAAAATGACTCCATAAACAAAAAGTTAAATCCCAAGACACATAGTCTCTGGCACTGGTAAAACCTTAGAATGGTCAGAGAATGAGTAGTTTGTGTTAATACATACACTCCTTCCCTAAAGGATAATACCTGCTCTCTCTTCATATTGGAGGTGGGTCAAAATAAGTTTTTAGAAGCAAGGAAAGGAATTTATATAGACTTTTTGTCTAGTCAGGTTTCCTTTTAATCTGTATAAAATTTTTTAAAGTAATATTTCCTCTAATTCTGTAACATCCAGTAACATTAATAGAAAAATTCACATAAACTTTAAATTGTCTAAATTTCGCAACTTGTGTTGGTGAAGCTGTATGGGGAGAACACCTTAAAGAAATTGGTCCTACAAGACAGAATAAGACATTTTTTTGTGAATTCCTCATTCTTGTGCTTCTGAGGTGTACCTAAAATCAGGTGACAGGTCTGAAACTGTTTTCTCTGTATCTTACCCAGATCTCCTTACCCTCCGTCTGTCCGTCTCTGTTTCTTTTACTCCATTTTTCTGTTCTACTCCTTGTGTTTCTTCTATGTTGAAATTCACTTATTAGAACTTTAATTTCACATTGCTTTATAAGCTTTTCATTATTGTTTTAGTTAATACTTAGTTTACAGTTTAGTGAGAAAATTCAGGGCCCTTGAGTATTTTGAGTTCAAGTGTAATAATAAAAAGAAATGAGAATTACTTTAAAATAAATTATATATGTCTCCATCTTGGTTCCTGACATACAGCAGGAGAGTTGGACTGAGATTTTAAAAGAAAGTTGCATTTCTAAATATGGATTTGTTAAAAGATGTAGGTCCTTGGAGTTTATATATTTGTATCTTATAATGTTGAAAATAAGACTTCCCTAGTGGCTCAGTGGTAAAGAATCTGCCTGCCAATGCAGGATACATGGGTTCAAGCCCTGGATCAGGAAGATCCCCTGGAGAAGGAAATGGTAACCTACTCCAGTGTTCTTGCCTGGTAAATCCCATGGACAGAGAAACCTGTTGGGCTACTTACTATTCATGGGGGTTGCAAAAGTCAGGTACGACTTAGTGAATAAACAACAGCAACTATTCCTCATTTAGATAAGAGGTCAGTTGAGACTCTTGGTATTGGGAAGTATATGACAAATCTGTATGAATAATTCACATAAACCTATTAAACTTGATTTTGATTTTCTAATCACTTCTGAAAGGTCTGTTTAAATTTTAAAACCCCGTACTTTATAATTACTTCCTTTTGACTAGTATGAAATTAAAAGAATGGTTATTAAACTTTATCTGCTACCTTCTACCATAAAAGTGATTGAGTATGTTACATAAGAAGACAGACACTAGTTAACTAGTCCTGCCTGGGAAAAAGAAATGCAAATGAGATTGATAATAAAGTAATAAATTAATGTAAACTTTAAATTATGTGTCCCTTGAAAGAAATAGTCTAGTTGTTAGAAGTCTGTGTTTATATAGATCTATCTTTCTGGCTTTTTAGATAATCATTTCCCCCCAAAATGATCCAGTGATAAATCTTAGCTCCGAATCAGTTCATAGTTTTGTTTATGGCACTAGGGTACCAGCCAGGGTCAGACAACTGCCAGTGCCTCAACTCTTAAATTAGAGGGAGTATTTTACACTTTTTTTTTTAATCACTAATATCTGATGAATTTAAGCCACCCTCATTACATGACTTGCACTGTGACATGTGACAACAAATTTATTAATGATGAGTAGAGTCACAGAATCTACTAATTTGGGGCAAATATCTGGGCCTCATTGCTTGTGCTACTGGCATCTGGGCAGTAAATTAAAGAGGTAGATGAGAGTTTACTCAAGTAACCTTGTGTATTGATAGCCATTTTTTTCTACCTCTCATTCCCTTTATTCCCCCAACCTAAACCACAATCACTGATAACAGTACAAATTCAGGAACTTTGAATGAAGTCCCCTCCTACACTTATTCTTTGGGCTTCCCTCTTTGAGTTGGGTGGGTCTTTTAAAAGAAAAAAAGTGGGATGTAACTTCATGTAGGCTTTATTCTTAGCTCTTTATTTACTGTGTTATAAACAGCTTTAGATGGTTTATTTATCAGGACGGCCCATGGAAAAATAACTTCTTTCTACTTCCAAATTACCTGACTTTTTAAAATTTTCTTCTTTAATCTAGATTGTGGAAGGCATGAAGCAAAAAAAATGGAGTATTGAAAATGTTTCCTTCGGTTCTGGTGGAGCCTTGCTACAGAAATTAACAAGAGATCTCTTGAATTGTTCCTTCAAATGTAGTTATGTTGTAACCAATGGCCTTGGGGTATGTCCTTCAACTTCTACTCTTGTGTTGTTACTGTCTTCTTTATGTGTAGGTCTAGAATATGCCTAGAATACATATATTGAATGCAATAGTCGAAGGATAATATGGTCCTGAACTATTACTGTATTGTACCCCTGACAATACTGAGAAATAGGAAAAATAAGAGATAGTAGGTGATAACTTGACTTTAGAAATGAAGAAAGACTTAGAAAAAAGAGGAAAAGTGAGAGATAATTTAAGAGAGATGATGCAGGTCAATTCATTTCTTCTCCTTCAGTATATACCTTTGAATCAAGAAGTTGAGCAAATTTGAGTGAGAATGTCAGCTCACCTGGGCTTCCCAGGTGGTGCTAGTGGTAAAGAACCTGCCTGCCAATACAGAAGATACAAGAGACTCGGGTTGGATCCCTGGGTCGGGAAGATCCCCTGGAGGAGGGCATGGCAACCCAGTGCAGGATTCTTGCCTGGAGAATCCTTGTGGACAGAGGAGCCTGGCAGCCTACAGTCCATGGGGTCACAGAGAGTCAGACATGACTGAAGCAACTTACAATGCACATACAATCACGTCAGCTAGCCATCAGCATTCAGTTCCGTTCAGTTCAGTCGCTCAGTCGTATCCAGCTCTTTGCGACCCCATGAATCACAGCATGCCAGGCCTCCCTGTCCATCACCATCTTCCGGAGTTCACTCAGACTCTCGTTCATCGAGTCCGTGATGCCATCCAGCCATCTCATCCTCTGTCATCCCCTCTCCTCCTGCCCCAATCCTTCCCAGCATCAGAGTCCTTTCCAATGAGTCAACTCTTCACATGAGGTGGCCAAAGTACTGGAGCTTCAGCTTTAGCATCATTCCTTCCAAAGAAATCCCAGGGCCATCATGCATTAAAGATAAGCGAATATGTAAACACTCAATGTTTTAGNGTCCCCTTCTCCTCCTGCCCCCAATCCCTCCCAGCATCAGAGTCTTTTCCAATGAGTCAACTCTTCGCATGAGGTGGCCAAAGTACTGGAGCTTCAGCTTTAGCATCATTCCTTCCAAAGAAATCCCAGGGCCATCATGCATTAAAGATAAGCGAATATGTAAACACTCAATGTTTTAGGAAGGTGAACTGTGAGGTTCGAATTGTGACACTAGAATCATTTTCTAGTAGTCTTAGAAGGGGGAACCCAAGCTGTAGGCAGCTGAACAACCAACTCCCTAGTAGCTCTTCACAAGCTCTTAGGAGTCTGTATCAAAGGGTGTGTTGTTCAGTTCTGTTGCTAAGTCGTGTCTGACTCTTTGCAACCCCATGACTTCAGTACACCAGGCTTCCCTGTCCATCACCAACTCCCGGAGCTTACTCAAACTCATGTCCACTGAGTCAGTAATGCCATCTCGTCCTCTGTCGTCCCCTTCTCTCCCGCCTTCAGTCTTTCCCAGCATCAAGGTCTTTTCAAATGAGTCAGTTCTTTGCATCAGGGTGGCCAAAGTTTTGGAGTTTCAGCTTCAACATCAGTCCTTCAATGAATATTCAGGACTGATTTCCTCTAGGATGGACTGGTTGAATCTCCATGCTGTCCAAGGGACTCTCAAGAGTCTTCTCCAACACCACAGTTCAAAAGCATCAATTCTTCGGTGTTCAGCTTTCTTTATAGTTCAACTCTCACATCTATACATGACTACTGGAAAAACCATAGCTTTGACTAGGCAGACCTTTGTTGGCAAAGTAATGTCTCTGCTTTTTAATATCCTGTCTAGATTGGTCATAACTTTTCTTCCAGGGAGCAAGTGGCTCGATGGCTATAGTCCCATCTGCAGTGATTTTGGAGCCCCCCAAAATAAAGTCTGTTACTGTTTCCATTGTTTCCCTATCTATTTGCCATGAAGTGATGGGACAAGATGCTATGATCTTAGTTTTCTGAATGTTGAGTTTTAAGCCAACTTTTCACTCTGCCCTTTCACTTCATCAAGAGGCTCTTCAGTTCTTCTTCACTCTCTGCCTTAAGGGTGGTGTCATCTGCATATCTGAGGTTGTTGATATTTCTCCCGGCAATCTTGATTCCAGGTTGTGCTTCATCCAGTCCAGCATTTCTCATGATTTACTCTGCATATAAGTTAAATAAGCAGGCTGGCAGTATGCAGCCTTGACGTACTCCTTTCCCAGTTTGGAACCAGTCTGTTGTTCATGTCCAGTTCTAACTGTTGCTTCTTGACGTGCATACAGGTTTCTCAGGATGCAGGTCAAGTGGTCTGGTATTCCCATCTCTTGAATTTTCCACAGTTTGTTGTGATCCACACAAAGGCTTTGGCATAGTCAATAAAGCAGATGTTTTTCTGGAACTCTCTTGCCTTTCAATGATGTGTGTAGGGGATCCTAAAGACACGTGGCTTGGTTTCCCTACCTTAGTTTACCTCCATCATTCTTTGGCAAGTTCTAGGTTTCCTTCTTCTGCTCCTCCAGTTGCCTTCTTCCTTTCTGATTGTAAAACACTGTGCTCTAGGTCTCTAGGTTCTCAAGGTTGTCTTCGTTTCTCATGGTAACAAGATATCACTAATAGAATAAAAAGTAACAAAAGGGAAAAAGTTATGAAGTGGGCTAGCCTTTACTGCAGTAAAATCCTAGTACCCTTGCCACAGATTATAGAGTTGACATGGATTTATTTTTCAGTAACATGCATGTGCTATATTTAGATCAGTTTAAGGGCAATGCATAACAAATAGAAAAGGGGATACTTCAAGGGTCACATTGTTGACCTCAAAGACTTACCTCAGATGGAGTTACTAGTATTCTGCACTAGTATGAAAGGATTTCAAAGATTTGGATTTGGTTCATACCTTTTTCCTGACAGAGGACTCTCTCCTCCACAACAGGCTAGAGTTATATCTCTAAGAGCTAGATGCAGATTGGCTTAGTTATACCTGCAAAGTACCTTAAAATTTATATAAATTTTATATATACTTTTTTTAATGCAAGTGAACATTTTTGATGATTAGTCTTCTATTTATCTAACCTTAATTTGGATTCCAGATTAACGTCTTCAAGGATCCAGTTGCTGATCCCAACAAAAGATCCAAAAAGGGCCGATTATCTTTACATCGGACACCAGCAGGAAATTTTGTTACACTTGAGGAAGGAAAAGGAGACCTTGAAGAATATGGCCATGTATGTATCTGTGCTGATTGGGGTTTGTTTTTTAAACAGTAATAAGTTCACTTTTCAAATTAAGAAAGGAGGCTTTTGTGTTTAAAATTATTTTCAGAAAAGTTCTTTTCTTGGAGGACAAGAGTGTTGTTATAAAATTATGTTTCCAATCGCTGACCTAGCCTACCAAACTAAGATGAAAAATAAGAAATGGCTACATTTAAATATGAGACCTTTACATTAGGTGAAATATTTTATAAGGAAAAAAAAAATGGTGTTCCATATAGTTACCAGAAGAGAGTGATTGAGCTTCAGTGGGTGTGTATATTTGATCTTACTCCTATTGCCAATTAGCAGTGAATCATTTCTGAACAGGAATAGTTAGGAATACTTAAAGGATGCTGGTCTTAGACTATTCATAGCTGTCTGTGTTATAATAAAACCGTGGTAATTTTAGTAGATGAAAGAAGGGCCTTCCAAATTCCAAGATGTTGTTAAAGATGATTCCATTTTTTCAAAACAATGAATCCAGTTCAGATGGTTTTCTTTAGTCTCATTTCTCACTGCAACATCTATGGGCTAAAAAGGCAAATTATGTCATCGTAATAGTGAAAGATATAAAAACATACTTGATTCAGATTATAACTAATAAATGAACCAAGTTTTCTGATTTAAGTCAACCAAGCCAGAAATATTTATAGTATGTTTAAAGTAGTCTGTATGCTCATTGACATAGAAAATTACACTTATATTCAACTTCTAGTTTTTATTAATAAGCCACTGGATTAAACAACAAAATACTCCTTTTTAGAAGAGAACTACTCATAATTGATAAAAATTATACAAATTTTATTTTTATTGATTATATAATAAAATTGATTCTATTTTTTTAATTTTTGATTCTTTATGCTACATATATTCTGCTTATGTTACTTTTATTACCTTCTGTTAAGATTTTAAGCCATAATTATCACAGTAAGATTTTTGTTATCTTTAATGAGAAATATGTACAAGTTCCTAAAACTTTTAGAATTAGATTTGTTTATATATAGCCTGTTACACAGCCTTCGTTTAACTCTTCTACTACCAAGACTTTGCTGTATTAGTTTACCTCAGATGGACAAAAGTTACTTTAGACATGGTCATAACTGTGACTAAAACAAGATATTGGTTTTAAGAGTGTGTGGATTATACTCTAGAACATTTGAGTCAGTAAGCCATTTATGATCATTTAGACATTTTGATTTAACAGGAACCACCCTTCCTCAAAAGATTATATTTAAATTTTCATAGTTAAATTCATAAAGAAAATGCCATAGCAAGAGCAGTGTGATTGGAAGCAACACACGGAAGACCATGAACTCAACTCCTCTTATGGGCATGCCAAAATTATAATTATTTACAGAACAAATATTGATGAGAAAGAGCAGAATCTACCAGGAAAAGATCTACAACTAAAGCTATAAAGAAGGAAGTATGACAAGACAGGAGGGGCAGAATCACCATATAGGCAAGACCCATATCCCCAAGTGGGCAACCCATAGGAGAATAATTACAGAGGTTCTTCCAAAGAAACAAGGGGTCTGAACTCCACCTCAGCCTCTCCAGCCTGAGGGTCCTTGCATCAGAGAGCCCCAAAAGAATCAAATTCAAAGAGGACCATGCCAAGACACACGGTAATTAAAATGGCAAAAATTAAAGAGAATATTAAAAGCAACAAGGGAAAAGGAACAACTTACATACACGGGAACACTCATAAGGTTATAATCTGACTTTTCAGTAGAAATTCTGGTGAGAGGGATGGCACAATATATTTAAAGTGATGACAGAGTAAAACCTACAACCAAGAATATTCCACCTGATAAGACTTTCATTTAGATTTGATGAAGAGAACAAAAGGTGAGCTGAAGTTAAGTATCACCAAACCAGCTTTACAAGAAATGTTAATAGAAGTAATCTAAGCAGGGAAGAAAAATGCTGTAACTAGAAACTATATAATAATTACAAAAGGAAAAACCTTGTCAGTAAAGGCAAATGTATAGTAAAGGTAGCAAATCAAGCATTTACTAAGGAAGTTTAAAAGACAGTAAAGTCATCTACATCTGCAGTAAGCAGTTCAGTGATACACAAAATGAGATGTAAATGTCAAAAGCAGTAATGAACCTAAATGTAAGACATGATTCCATGAAACTCCTAGAAAAGAACACTCCTCAATGTAAATCATAGAAATGCTTTCTTAGATCAGTCTCCCAAGGCAAATTCAATAAAAGCAAAAATAAACAAATGGAATCTAATCAAAAGCTTTTGTACAGCAAAGGAAACCTACCAAAACAAAAAGACAACCTACAGAATGGGAAAGTATTTGCAAATATGACCAATAAGGGGTTAATATCAAAAGTACCCAAGAAGCTCATGTAACTTAATATCAAAAAACAATCCAGTCAAAAAATAGGCAGAAGAACTGAATAGACATTTTTTCCAGAGAAGTCATACAGATGGCTAACAGCTATGTAAAAAATGCTCAACATTGCTGACTGTTAGAGAAATGCACATCAGAACCACAAAAAGATATCACCTCACACCTGTCAGAATAACAGCTATCTTCCAAAAGTCTACAAATAACAACTGTTGGAAAGAATTTAGAGAAAAGGGAACCCTCATACACTGTTGGTGGGGATGTTAACAGGTACAGCCACTATGGAGATTCCTCCAGAAACTAAAAATAGAACTATGATATGATTTAGCAATTCCGTTTCTGGGTATATATCCAAAGAAAATGAAAACACTGATTTGAAACATGTGCATGAAATAATAAACCCACACATGAAATAATAGCACCATTATTTACAGTAATCCAAGATATGGAAACAACCTAAGTTTCCATCAACATGAATGGGTAAACAAAATGTGCATGCACATACATGGTGAAATATTACTCGGCTGTTAAAAGTGAAATTTTGTCACTTGAAACATCATCAGTGGACCTGGAGGGTATTATGCTATGTGAAATAAGTCAGAGAAAGACAAATACTGAATGTTATTACTTGTATATAGGATCCAAAAAATAAATGAATATAATGAAACAGAAGTAGTGTCACATATACAGACAACAAATTAGTGCTTACCAGTGGGGAGAGGGAAGCAGGGAGGGGTAAGGTAGGGGAATAGGAGGTACAAACTTCTATGTATAAAATAAGTAAGGTACAAAGACATACTGCACAGCACAGGGAATATAGCCAATATTTTATAATAATTTTAAATGGTTTATAATTAAGTCATTACATTATAGACCTGAAACTAATATTGTAAATCAACTATATTTCAATAGAAAAAGGATAAAAAGGAAACAACATAGTGACAGAAATATTAGATAATGTTATATGCTCACCTTCAGATGAAATGAAAAACTTTGGCACAATAGATTACTTCTATGGATTTTCCAAGAAAAACTAGAGGCAGATAATTCCTTACTAAGACAGGAATGCTTTGCCAGACTCAAAAGGGAATTTAGTCCTAATTCTCTTAATTTGTCTTTGTTATTCTTGTATGGATCAAATGGATTACATGTGTCAGTGACTTCTGGAATATACACAGTCCCTAAAATCAGTGACTAAGTATTAGTCAAGAAATCAGTAGCTGTTAATGTTTCTGTTTGGGTTTGGTTTCTTATTTTTAGGGTTGACTTTTGTTTGTTTAAGGCAAAAGCTTATGATTAGTAAATTTAGTAAATTCCAGGTTGATAAGTTTAATCGGTGTCGAGTCTCTTGGCTAGGAACAGGGATGGTCTGGCAGGCTTTCCTTGCTGATCTGTCCATCAGGATTATTAGCGACAGCCATAGCGCTTCTGGGCAGCCAAAGCAGTAAGCGTCTACTAGATTTGTTTTGCCTTTAAGGAAAACTGTTTTAAGATTGTAATACTTGAATCATTCCTTTTCAGAAAGTTAAACATGTCTACATTCCATTTTAGATCCGGGTCTTGCCTCCTCTGCCTGCTCTATCAGCATCCTTTCTATATAAAATCATTTCATAATGTGAACATTATCAGGATCTCTGTATTTGACTATTTAGTCTAATTCATCTAAGTATTACTGAAAAATTTTGTTTGATAGCTTAATATAACCGTTAAATTTCAATATTGTTATATTTGTGCAGGATCTTCTTCACACTGTCTTCAAGAATGGGAAGGTGACAAAAAGCTATTCTTTTGATGAAGTAAGAAAAAATGCACAGCTGAATATCGAACTGGAAGCAGCACCTCATTAGGCTTTGTTTTATGACTGGGTGTGTGTGTGTGTG